>VXBN01013379.1:0-81318 GCA_013397395.1 Sinosuthora webbiana
CCTCCCCTCCCCTTCCCTCCTTCCCTTCATTTGTTCCCAAATTAGAGTTACACCATCCCCAGCTCTACAAATTGCTGAATGAAATATTACAGTGTGAAACTAAGTATATGTAGGTGGAGAACAAGTCAAAAATACTCAAGACACTAATAATGCAAATGCCTTGCACTGGGAATACTTTAAAAAAAATATTTTCAAGATAAGGTACAGATAAAATTAGGTCAGATAAGTCACAGATAAAGTTCTATATTTCCAGTACAGTTCTGAAATATTTGAGGTTTTTTTTAAGCTGATATTTGTATTGTATTACTAATTTGATAGACTCATTCTTCTTTTATGTCACTCAGGAATACCAAAATGTCACAGACGATAATGAACAACATTCGTCAGTTTTTTGGGGGTTTTGCATTAATTGTACACCTTTTTGCAATATTCTCAATTCCTCTGATTTAAAACTATTTTATTGCAATTTAATATTGCAATATTTAACCTAGTTATAATACTGGAAAATATGTCACCTTGAGTTACTCAGTCTTAAGCATCTGATTAAGATAGTTCCATCCTTTTCTCCTCTGATTCTAAGATTAACTAGAACATTATGGCTGATTGATTGTGGTATTTTTCAAAGAGAACTTGACAGCCCCTGGATGAAATCAGGTGTCTTTTATTGAAGCCATTCTGAGGAAAAAATCCCCAGGAACCAACATAAGGAATTTATCAAAATTCTCTCTCATAGTTTTATTATGAAATCTCAGGTTAAGATTATTTTCTTGTTTGGCTATTGTGTGTTGCGTAGATACAAATCTAAGCTTTCATGAATGAATAATCTAATTGCTCTGGTTTTAGAAAGCAGTTTGAAAAAAATATTTATTTTAAATAAATACGGAAGATGATGACAAATATAACAGATGAGATTTTTCAACAGTTCCATTTAAAAACTGTGATAGGTATACCAAATTCCCTGTTCCTAGGAGTATAATTTTTGGATGTTTGAATTTTCAAAGACCTTTAGGCTTTGTCTTTCACTTTTTCCATTAAAATACTTTTTAGGAGAAACTGAATTTTTGTAGAAAGATACATTACCTACACACAGTTCTATATTTAAGAAATAACTACCTCAGAACAAAACTTTAAAATGAGTAAGTGGGCACGTATACAAGAACATCCATACAATTCCTTGTTTCAGAAAATACAAAATCTATCTGAGCCATTGTTACTCTACGCTGGGAACAGAGAGTGAAACAAAAGTCTGTTGGCACATGTCGCATTCAGTAAGGTGAGAAGTGAAAAACCAGTTGGTAGATGTGTCTTTTGGCTTTGAACAGTATTGAGGATGAAAAAATGCCTCAACCTGTGCAGTGTCTTCTCAAGAATCAGCCAGTTTAACACCGTAACAGAGGCCTGTTTCCTCTCCATCTTTTCAACGAGGAAAGAAAAAAATCAAGTACACTGAATATAGACCCAGCCACCAAGTGACAAGTAGCTAGTTGTTCTTTAATGTGTATTAATTAAATATTAATCTTATTATTTAGCTCACTGAAAAGCCAGTAAACATACAATAATAAGCCTTCTGTAATATAGTTTAGCTTAATTCCTTCCCTTCTCTCTCTTTTAAGCTCAGTCATTAGGATTTTTTTTCATATAAAACGCTGCACTTCAAATGGGATTACAATAATTAAATTAAAATACAAAATCCAAAAAATAAATAAGACTGCCAGTAAGCAGGCAATAACTTTTTTTTCTTTTTAATTCTTCTACCATCCTTCTACCCCTTTAATGTTTTTCATTTTCTCCCTAATAAGTTCTCCTCTGAATTGTTTCCAAGATCTTTGGCATTTTATTTGCGTGATGAAAATTAGCAAAACAATCCCTATTGCTTTTTACCAAAAGCCTGATCATTAATGCATCTAATTAAGTAAAGCTTAATATTTTACTGTGCAAATTTATCCCCTGAAGCTTTTTCAGTTCCTCGAGCTCAGTTTGAAATTCATTTGAACTTGAAAGACTAGAGGACATCTCACAAAGGTCTGGTATATGAATACCATGCATGAAAAATATGTATCAGCATTCCTTGGTGTACAGAGTCTGGCTGGGGTGGAGTTAACTTTCCTACACAGTGCTGTGCTTTGCCTTTGTGGCTGAACCTGAGCTGAGAACACACCAGTGTTTTGGCTGTTGCTGAGCTGGGCTCTCAGTATCTAGGTGTCCCCTGCAACCCCTGCCCTGGTGGCCAGCAGGCTGGATGGGTGGAGGTGACACTGCTGGGAGAGCTGACCCAAACTGACCTAAGGGAAGTCCCAAATCATACAATGTCTCACTCAGCATAAAAATTGAAGGAAATGAGGAATAGTGTGAGAAGTTGAGGTAATTTTTCATCCAAAACTACCCACATGCACACTCAGAACCTGCTTCCCTAGGGTATGTCTGGACACCTGTCCATCAATAAGGCCTAGTGAACAAGTTCCTCTTTTAGTTTTGCTTCTGCACACAACTTTCATTTTACATATGCCTTTACCTCCAGCCATAAGTTTTTTTCATGTTATTTTCTCCCTTTAATGTTCTGCTAAATGAGGGCAATTGAGAAAGCAGTTGGGTAGGGGTCTGATAGACAGCCAAGGTCAACCCATGAATCTTGGAAAGAAGGATTTTCCTGAGAAGATAACCCCGGGACTTAAAAAATTCAGCCAAATATATGAAGTCAACGGATTTATTCTGAAATCATCCCATGAGTTCTACGAAAAGTCTGCCCCATGGATATCTCTAACCTTTTGAACTGATCTTTGTCTGGATTGAATACCAGATTCCAAATAAAAGAAATATGAAGCAAAACTAGCAAGTTGCAAGCTTCTTATCTTAAGGAGTATAATCTAATCTTTGCAAAAATTAGGAAAAGGAGATTTCACCTGATATTTCAATAATAGTTCTATTCTAAGCTTCTGCTTAGAACTAGTTATTAAAATAAAATAAGATGGATTTTGATCATGCCATGGTTAAGTAAAACAAAGAAATTCACTGGCATCAAAAATTTGTGAGACTTATACTGAACATATAAGGAGATACAAAGAGCACTGAATGAGATTAGTTTTGTGCTCTTTCTGGTGTCAAGTTAATTTTAAACAAAACAATCTGTGATAAATTTTTCTCTACCTAATAGGATTGCAAAAAGGCTTGCAATAGTGGTCTATTCTATGAACTGAAATACCACATCAGGTTTTAGTTAGATTTTCAATTTAAAAAAGACAAAATGTATTTATTTTTTTACTAGGTAAATATATAAAAACATAATTTTGTTTGCGCAAGCTGGTTAAATCAAGAATGTCAGTAGCACTGCAAAAAGTTTTTTTTCCTCAAAAAGAGGAATAATTGAAATCAGTGTCTTTTTAAACTGCAACTTCTGAATCTTTAAAGGATCTGCACATGTTGAAAGTGTAATCAGAATACAGAGAGAGCCTTACTCTTCTTTTGAACCACTATTCTATTATAATATGGGAAGCATTGTTAGCCAAAAGGTGTTCTTTATCATCTGCAGTGTTGAATGAGCTCATTAGTGTCTTAGGTATAAGGAAGGAATATGACAGTTATGAGACAGAGGAGTTTTTGCATAAAACAGCTAAGGTACTGTTGGTCCTATTAAAAAAAAAAACAACAAAAAAACCCAAAAAAGCAATGAAGCAAAAAGTATTGAAAAACATGTTGCTAGTTCATTTTAGAATGATCAGCCACTCTATAATATAGAGTACTATAAACCAGAGAGATAATGTAATTATCTTCCATCAAAAATAGTATTTTAAAACTTTGTAAACACATTGTCATGAATAAAATGCAAGCAGTACTGAGATTCTGAATTAAAATACCTTAAAAAAAAGAATTTTTTTTACTTTATTTAAATACTGGGCACAATTAATGTAGGGGAAAGGGTTGCTTGTTTTTTAGTAGACTGATCATATGGGGTAATTTGGGAGGATGACTGAAATGCTTTCATTTCTTAGCTACTGAGCTTTTACAGGCAAGAAAAAAAGATTTTTTAGCAGCTTTTGTGTCACTTTGTGCCTGCTCATGCCTTGGGACAGCGAAGGCAGAGAGGATGGGTAAGTTTTCCTGACCTGTGCCTGTTGTATTCATCTCTCCTAAAGACTGAAGACAGCAACCTATTTCCAGCATAAATTATCAAGTAAATGTTTCTTTAAGAAAATGAAACTGGAAAGTATTTCTAGCCGGTTCCTGTGTTTGTGCAGGCATTACCACAGATGGACCGAGAAACTACCAATCAATAACTTCCTAGAACATTTTGTCCTGCTGCCTTTGTGCTAGAATATTTTTCTCATGCAGCTAAGTACCTTCCTGCAGCAATTCTGAATTAACAAGTTGAGTTTAGGTCTTTTATGACTCCCTAGTACAATCAAAAACTGTTTCCATTATGCATCACCCATTAGCTCAGGAGCTGAAATTTACAGTGTTTTCCCAAGGTTTGAGACAAAACAGAAAAATCCTCTGGAAAATTCAAAGGGACTAGGAATGCGAAAATTTCTAGTCTGATCTATAAGCAGGCCTAAGCTTGTGTTTCAGTCTCTGTCATCCCATTAGTGTTTTGAGATCCCCTCAAAACTGATTTAGCCGACTTTGCTTTTCATACACTGAGTGAATCAGCAGCTGTATTACTTTATGTCATCATTTAATCCTTTCTAAAGGACTGAACCTGAAACTTTGCATTCTGACATCACCATTGTTAATTTCTGATCTCTTCTCCACCTCTAAACACTAAGAAACTGCAATTTTAATTTCAAGTTCCAGCTGAATTTTAATTTCCAAAATCTTAAAACATGTTATCTTGAAAGAGTAACATATTCCCAAATTCTTTATTTACTTGACATATGGGTTTTTTGTTGTTGTTTTTGTTTGTTTGGTGTTTGTTTTTTTTTTTTTTAAGGTGTTTCCTAATTTGGCACAGCAGGAAGATGGTGAGCTATGCCAAAGAATTCCATTCTCGAGCAATTCCACAAGCCATTAGTTTTTCTTCTGGTTTTCTTCTCGTAGAAAGTCCACCCCTGGGTACTGCATAAATAAGCACTTTTATTGCAGGGATGGCCTATATCAGCTATCACAGGACCAGAAGACATATATATAACATATTTATCAATTTTTTATTTTAATTTATGGATGATAAAAGGTACATGAGTCTATGACCCACAAAGTCAAGAGGACTGAAAATGAGACTCTTGAGTTTTGGAATTGGTGAATCTCAAATATGTGAGAAAGTGTTTTGTGATAAATGACATTGCGGTGGCTCACACTTATATTTCTTTTCTATGTAATGTGATAATAAAAATTCTCCAACAAAATTTACAATCTCAGAAAAATAAGATTTATTAAAATAATAATGTGGTTTAGTACTGCAAGGACTTGAAAAAATAGAGAAATGTATAAACAGAATAAGAACTAATTTTTATTTAAATAATAACAAACAAAATGAAGACACATACAGGAGAGTAAAGGCAGTATTAATGGAAGCCCTTTTGTAGAGGGCTAAAAGGTGATTTTATCTTAATCATAAGAATTTTATAGGGATATTTTCTTAATATGATCTCATACACACCACGATTAAGACTTACCTTTTCAAATTGAATAAATGTACTTTTCTGCGCCTTGAAATGTATGCCAGTTACACTAAATATCATATTCAGCTTAAAAAACGAAGCCAGTGTTTAAACTAAAGGAATTATCTTTTTTTTTGCAAATAAAATCTTCGTGATAATTTTTTCATATAGCATACTAATTAATTCTGTAAATTATTGCACTGAAAGTAATAGTGTTATTTTGCTTGTTTTTAACTACATAGAACAAGCACAAAGTCAAGAGCATAGAAAGTTACAGCCAACTAGTAATATTTTTATCCAATGTATTAACTGCCAGAGGGAAGATATTATGCCCTACAAATGAAGACACTGCGATCCAATATCCAGAGCTTGGATTTTAATAATTAAAATACATCTCTGTATTATAGAAGAATATATATATATTGGGCTTGTGTGTTTGCTTTTTTAGTCTTAATCTTTTCCAAGAACAAAAGGACCAACTAACTAGCTAGTTGCCATCTTGAGACTGTGGCTGGCTGAACAGCAGTATTTTTATAATGAAGTGGTCCACTTGAAAAGTAAAGTAAGCTCAAAAGCTCAACATCTACTAAAGCAATGCTATGTTAAGTATAACACACTGGTGGACTCAAATCTTTACAGAACCTGAGGCAGAGTTTCTCTATACAATGGAGTGAAATTTCATCTTTGGGAAGTGGGAAAAGCATGCAGTAGTGCATGTGTCTTTTAAAGATATTTCTACTTTCTTTAACAGTTCTCAGGAAGCATACCCACATTTTGAGGGTACAGAGATCAGGTGGCAAAATGACCTATTAGAATTTACACAATCTTTGTTTACAGAACATGTAGTTCTGAGTTCAAATGCCATCAATATCCTATTAACTTATGTCCTGAAGGAAAATGAACTAAAATGTAGATTCAAATAACAATCATTAATCTGCAACATATTCTGCCACTAGAAAAAAATTGCTATTGCTACTTTTTGTCTACCCTTGTGTAATAATCTGAAAAAAAAGTGTGATGCTTCTATGCACTTTTGGGTTTTCTTGTTTCTTTTTTTGAATACCGCATTCTTATGCATATTTCAAACTGATAAAATGTGAACTTTCAATTTAATAAGCAAAGGAAGTGCATCAAAGTGCAATTGATCTTCTTAAACAAATCTTTAATGCCTTTCCTCTCTAGTTGTTTTATATTTCTAGCAGGAAGAGAAAAAAAGAAATGCAAGATGAATGAACAGGCTAAACCATAAATGACAAATTGGATTGTGACAAAACAAATCATAGACTGTCCTCTAGAAAACCACCACATCTTTCCAGAATACCTAGTACAAAATTTAACACATTAGGCAGCTTCACATTATAATGGAAGCACTGTTTTTCCCCATCCTGGAATTTCAGCCTTTTCTACTGAATACTTTGGCAAATTTTAAAATGGAGGCTAGGACTGGAACTGGAAGTTCAGCACATAGTTACTATACCTTTACCATCATGAATACCTAGGCAGTGTCTCTGGAGAGTTATCAACCTTGTGAAAGCACTTGGGACAAAATTTTCAAACTGACAAAAGTGCCGATATGTGCAGGAGGAAGTTGTCATACAAATGGCATGAAAATTAAAGACACAAGCCATTTTTACCAGAAGAAATGTATCAAAAAGATCAAACTACACCTCCCTTCTTGCAGGTGCCTGAGGAGTAGGAAACCATATGAGGAGCAGGTGTCGTATGAAGAGCAGCACTTGTGTTTGAGGTCACTTGGCTTGCTCATCTAGAAAAGAGACCCTGAGGGGAGACCCCACCGTGGCCTGAAGATTCCATGGTAAGTGGTAGGGAAGGCATAAATCTCTCTGGTGAACAGAGATATGACACAAGGGAATGTCAGGGAACTGTGCCAGAGGAATATATCTATCTTAGGTTAGATATTAGGAAAAAGTTCTTTATCTGGAGGGTGGTCGGGCATTGTAACAGTGTCCCCATGGGAGTGGTCCCAGCACCAAGCCTGACAGGTTCACCCAGCATTTGGACAACACTCAGGCACATTATGTGATTCTTGGGATTGTTCAGTGCAGGGCCAGCAGCTGGACTTTGTTGATCCCTAGGAATTCCTTCCAAATCAGGATATTCTGTGATTCTGCAAAATAATTATGGGGCAAACCCATGAAGCAGGTATGATGAATGTTTCTAGGGATGTTCTATGGAAATTAAAAAATGGAATCATTGCCAAGTGACGTATATTTAGGAAGGGACAAAATCACATACACATTCTGTAGATACCTTGAACAATTTTCTTTTCATCAAGGATTGCTATGTAGGCATAGCTGGCAATGTAAAATTGGAATGTATTAAACAAAGAAGACCACTCATGTCATTCGGAAAGTTTCAGGGCCATAGATCACTAGTGGCTGGGAAGGTTTTGAGAGAAGTTAGCAATCAGCAAATTCTTGCCTTCTTCTTCTGTCTCAAGCACTTTCTGCTGTCCTGTTGAAGACATGCTTTGGGACAGACAGACCACTGATCTGATATGACAATTCTAATCTTCTTAAAGTTTGTTATTCAAACTTTTACATACTTCAAGCAGTATTTTCTTCTTTGATACAGTCAAAAATATTTTCCATTGAAGTGATTTTTCTAGACCAAGACCAAATGAGCACACAATTGTACTGCTGTGACACCTCTCTACTCTTTTTGAGGTGACTGGAGCCTTTAGCTAATATTCCACGTTGCATTTCTTCTTTTCTTTGATATTATGAATTCATTTGCTTCTCTCCCAATGATCAAAATGTACACTTGCATTTAAAATCCTGACCCAGCATTTTCTACATTGGGAAGAGTACTTCAGGCTCACAGAAATACACCATTATCTCAGAGTTTATCTCTCTCAACATTCATTCCAATTCTTGAGCCATCATAACCAACAGAGATGAAATTCAGATTTCTTCGCAGTATAACTGGCTACTACCTGCAATGGCTGGAAATTGCACAGTGAGAGTAGCTGTGTCTCACTGATCAGCATCAAAAGCAGATCAGAAAGGTTAGAGCATACATATATAAGAGTGGCCTAAATATGCCTTTTCTATTTTACTTTTACATTGACCCTCTGCAGAGTTTTTACTTTTATTGCAGTTAAGGATTTCTCCCATCTTTGCTATTCCAAGCAATTGAAATTGACTTAGCCTACTGTAGCTCTATACAAAGGACGTATCTGTGCAAGGAAACAGCACCAGGATTGAGAGAATATCACCTTTGAATGTGAAATTCTATTTTCCAAGGGAAATGGCTTTGACCCCCGGATCTGGCTGACAGATTATATCTAGTTTTTTGTCATCATATTTTAACTAATCTGGACTTCTGGCAATCTGTTGGCAGGCTCTATTTGACTCTTTCAGTTAATGTTTCTGTCCAAGTTATTTCTTGTCATGAATGCAAGTGATTTTCTCTCTCCAAACAGTTTTAATGGTTTGAAGTAATTGTCTACTCACCAAGGTCATCTAAGCAAGAATACACCAGTAGTGCTGCAAACAGAGGTACACAGCTCAGGAGCTTATATATTTAAAATGTCTAAGCATATCTCAGTGCCATTTTTATGGAACTATACCAGAATATTCTATTTATGTTAAATAAGCATATTCACAACTATATTAAAGACTGTATTATTTCAGTGGTGACCACATATTTTTGTGGTGAATCATCAAATAGGGCACAAAGTACTCTAAGTGGTTATTTGTTGGAAAATTTATATTCTTTTGTGATAGCAAAATACTCAGGACAGGAGACAATAGTAAAGATCGATAGGATTTTGTACACAGCATTATTCTACTTCAACATTGAATGTGTTTAGGATTACTAGTTTTTTTTGTTTGTGCTTATGGTATCACATTTATCTATGTTTGGAAGTTTATTACAGTCTTCATAAAAAAGATGCTTTTCTGTCTCTTTTTGTTGTTATAAAGTATCCAGGTATATTGACTGGAAAAATCCAAGACAGATTGCCTGGAATCTAATTTGTTAGGTATAAAGCAACAGTATGTGAATTAAATTCTGGCTTTTGGTGGGAACATGTTGCTGTGTTGCTGTAAACCCGGGCCTTTCATAATAAACACAGTTTTATACTTTTTCACGTTTCTAGGATAAGCAATTTATTGACTGTTATACGTCAGAAATGCGTGTTATATGTTATTTCTTTGTTCTGCTACCCAAAAAATCAACATTCACAAACTCCAGGTTTGCATTTCTTTGAATGACCGTGCCATGGTTTGAGTTGAGCTGGAAATTAAACTCCATGTAGGTGCTTGCTTAACACCCCTCTGTCCCTGCCTCCCTGGCAGGACTGAGAGAAGAATCAAGGCAAAACCTGTAAACTGAGATAAGAACATTTTAATAATCAAAAATAAAGTAAAAATACAGTAATAAAGGTATACAAAACTGATAAAAAAAAGGGAAAACCACGTGATGCACAATGCAGTTGTTCACCACCTGCTGAATTATATTAAATGGCTTCCTAAAGAAAAAAATGTAAAATCCAGGAACCATTAAAATCATAAAAGGATGGTCATAAACTCACCTTCAGTTACATCCAAAACCAGTTTGCAAAACAGTTATTTAGAGTGTTTCAATTTTGATAGCCCCAGGTTATTTGAAAGCCAACCCAATAAGTATACTGCATTTCAGATGAGTACTCTAAAGTGTGCGCTATTGAAATAGTCTGCCAGATTACTGGTTAGCCTCTGTTCTGCAGTGTGCATACTTCATAAGCTGAGAGAAAATTTCAGAAGAATTCTATATGATTTTTTTTTTAATAAGGGTATCAATTCTCAGAATTAATTTTTATCTGTAATATACTTGGAATCAAGAAAGTAAAAGAAAATTACTTGTAGACAAATAAACATCTGTGTAAAATTTCAGTATAATGAAAAGTAAACCATCTGGAGAATCAAACAGGTCATTCCTTGTATAAGTAGAGTTGTGATCCTGGTTTTCAGTGACTCTCATATCTAATAACTAACTAGGTCATTAATATCTCCTTAAAGCATAACTTGTTTTTTATTTTCTGACGTCACTCATTTCATGTCACTTTTTCAAAAACTTGCAAGAAACATTTATCTCTTAAATTCTACCACTGGATCACATTTTGTAAAAGACTACCAAAATTTAGTTAAAAAGAGTATAGACATAAAAATTTAAATGACGGGAGGATGGTAGGAACAAAGCATTATTAATAAAAACAGCTAAAGATATTGACAAAGACTGGCAGGAGCAGATTTGCTGGAGCGACGAAGGAAGCTGAAATTCCCATATTTAAGCCACTGTATATGCAATGTGCTCTCAGTCTTGGCTGACACACACCAGAGAGTGTGCAGAGGGTCTCTGCAACAACAGCTACCCCCAGGAAAAGTCTTTTAACAGAACATTTATAAAGAATTACCCTGTTAACAAGTACTTAAAGCTTCTTCTTTGACACAGATCTCATCATGTAGCTCTGGTGTAAGTGGTCTGCAACTTTTCTAAAAAATATTAGTATTTTGGGTAACTAGTTTTTTTTTTTTTTTAAATCATGTATATGAACTTTCAAGAAGTTAAAATATTTATATAAAGAAGAGCATGATGTGAGAAGATCTTTCCAGTGACAAACCATTTCAGAAAGAGAAGACAACTGTGAAGAGAGAAATGCAAAATTTCTGCTCAATTAAGTGTCTCTCTTGACTCAGTAGTAGTCTAGATACCATGCTTAGACCTAAGCATATAACAGGTAGAATGTACTCAAAGAAAAAATATGTTGTTGTAGTTGGGGTCACTAGAAAGTTTTAAAGAAAGGCTATGTCATATTTTTAAGCCACGAGGCACTTTTTCTCTCAACATAATATTTGATAACATTTGAGGCTTGCTTGATACTAAATGCTCATTATCTTTGGTCAAATCTAGTTTAAACCACAGAACCCTAGAGGTTGCCTAGCTTTAATTATCTCTAAAAGTTAACATAATTTATTATGTCTACTGTGAAATGGCTAACTTACACATAAAAGGGCTCTATTAAAAGCACTTCTGTAGTCAAAGTCAACTGCTTCTGGCAGTGCCATTCCTGAAATCCTACTGATCAAAAGGTAATGAGAACTGACAGGCAACATCGCAAATGTTCCATGGTAAACAGTCCGTTAGATGAGGAATTAAGTGAGTGTACTGATTGATTGTTTTACATTAGTGAAAGCTACCAGAAAGAATAAGGGTTTCTTGACATTCACTTGCACATAAGGATGAATAAATCTATACATTAAAGCATATTGGAAATAACAAGCTACTCTGAAATACATGGAGGTATGCATATAAATGACTTTCAAAATAAATCTTAGTATCATGACACTGTAAACCACAAATGTCTCATGTTTTCCTTTCATGCACAGATTTTGTTGTATCTGTATCAGTGTACAGAACCCCAAAAGGGTAAAACAAGGGAAATGATCTCACAGATGAAATAACATCCCAGTTCAGTGCGATTCTTTCCAACTTTCAGTACAGTGGTGTGACTAATGGTTACAGACCCAATTTATAGGTGTCATGCTATATTCCTCAATTAGTGAGAAAAATATAAAGCTCTAAATTCTGGCTGTGCATGTCTGTAACTGCAGGGATCAATATGATCATTTGAAGTAAATGTGCCTGGATTGGTCTGTGACCATTACTTTTTGTCCTCTATCTTGTGGACACAGCAGTGTAATTTCTTCCTACTGACAGCCTTTAACATACCATTATCGTGTCATCCTCTCAGTTTTCTCCTTTAAACAGTCCCAATTATTTTTTGAACAGCTCTGTTACTCTCCACTGGACTGTTTCCAAGTAATTTAATGTATTCAAATGTTCAGTGCTTTTTCTTGAATTTTCATATATTTTCCAAACTGGTTAACATTTTTCTCATATAGTGTCTAAATGTTTAATTACAAAACTGAATAGTAGGAAACATGGAACAGACATTTTGAATGCTTTGCTTGATAAAACTTTTGATATAAGAACTATTCAACATTGTTTAACTGTCAGTGTACCCTTCTATTAGGGTTTCATGTAGACAGTGTTTGCCTGACTTCCCTATGAAAATTTTAGAGGTATTCTTATCTCTAATTCTGTGTCACTTTCTACTCTTCTCTCACACACGAGAGCTTTTGTCCTGTCAAGAAAAGACATTAAGCTGTTTTGATTTGTTTTGCTCTTGACAGATGAATGTTGACTGTTAAAAATAGGCGGCTTATGGTTTTGTTCCAGATTTCTGAACATTTTTTATATACTGAAGCTAGGCTGAATTAGCTAAAAAATGCCTGATAATTTTACTTTTTTTTTTTTTATTATTTTTTCTTCAAAGATTACATACACATTTATAACTTTCTAATCCTCTGTAACTCTTTCCTTCTTTCACAATTTCTGATTTATTTTTTTTTAATGCACAAGAACTCACAGTTCCTCATGTTGCTTATATGAATAGCTATAGGTCCTCTTTATTTGAGACTTTTAACAAATTCAAACATTCCTGTCTTCACATTAGCTTCCTCAATTACACACCTCATTAGTGGTATTGAGTTTCTGATACTACTTATATTAATATAAGCTGAGTAAAAAAGCTTCAAAAAACTTGTGACTCTTGTCATCTGTCATCAGCCTTCTCTTTTCACTGAGCACCCCACAAAGGCATTTCTTGGTAGTATTCTACTAAATTTTTTTTTTTTTTTTTTACTCCGCTCACTCCTTTTCTGGTGGGTTTATTCTGTTCCTCATCCCTCTTGATTTTCTCCTGTCATGTTATAGCAGTTTTTCTTAATCCTTAATAATATAATTTCCTAATTGATTGATTCCTTTGTGATTTTCAGACCATTGTAAAGCTGAATTTAGTCATATTAAACTATAAATATAATTTATTCCCTCTTGCCTTACTCTTTGCTTTTGATTCACCGCAATTGCTTCTTGTTCAGTGCGTTTTTCAGAACTTAGAAATCCTTTATCAAAAATACCCTTCATAATTCCCTTTGTAAAATGCCCAATTAGAGCAACTCTACTATGGCATTTCTAGCTTCTGTGTACTTGCTTTTACACTCTGAATAATATATTGTAGAACCATATAGAAGAAAGCAGAAGAGACAAAATTCTTGCCTTTACATACTATTTCCCCACCCTTCACAAATTCAATAATTGTACCTTTCACACAGAGCAATACAGAAATTTAGACTGTTAGAAATTCTACTCCTGCTTCCAATGATAGGTTTATTAAATCATGGTAAGAAAATTCACACAATTTTTTTTAAATAAAAGTCAATCAAATCAAAACTTTTTCCAGGTAATAGCTTAGTGCATGTGAAGTTTTTGAAGGAAAAAATTTTGTATTTTATCTGATATCACAAAGAACTATTCATGAATTATACAGAGGTAAGAAAATCTTTGTACATTGTTAGCTTTAGATATGAAAAGACAATATTTGGGAAGGTTAAGTCACAAGTTCTTGACTGTGGTTTTTTAGTTTCCCTTTTTTTATTAATAAATTCAGAAAGGAAAGTAGCAACTTCTATAACTCAGGTTCCCTCAGAGTGAAGATGCACTAGTGTTGATCAACCCAACCTGGCTAAAAAATAAGCTATTTTTTTTCAGTATTCAGTTAAATAAAAAACAACCAAAACACATGTGCTCATGCGCACATGCACACACACACACACAAACCTGTGCACAAATATTCATATTCATAGAAGATGAGCTGTTTTTCCAAAGCTGTTTACCACTGATTGTTTTATAAGAATACAGGCAGTGTACACTGAGAAAGATCAGAGAAGGCTGTGCTCCTCAAGGCTATTACTTTGTTTATCTAATTTATAAAACCAACCACAATATTTCCATCTTCTTTGCATTTCTTAGTATTAATTCATCGCACTGTAAAACACAAAATTCCAAAAGCAACTGACCTCTGAATGTACTCTGCCTATCCTCTGAATATTCTTTGCCTATGTAAATGGAAAATTTGTATTCTTACAACTCCCAGTTCATATCTAGAAAGCACAGATTACGGAGTTGAACGTAGTCCTTTAAACTGAACTGCTCCTGTAAATAGCTCAGCTTAGCCAAGACCACTTTAGGAATGGACATTTACTTCTTGTGTCACTGAAATTGACTTAATTACACATCAAATTACAGGTGATTGTGCTATTGGATCCTACCCTGAGTATACAGCTAGGGAAACAGTGGTTTTCATACCATTTGATCTGATGGTAAAGTAATATGTTTCCTAGCCTTTTCATACTTGAACAAAAAATCCAAAATAAATACCCAGTCTTACCAGTCTTCACTGGTAAGTAAATATAGGAGATTGGTACACAATAAATGTAAGTAAAAGTATCAATCATTATTTGCTATAGACTGAGAAAGCAGGAATACAGGTTTTTATGAGTAAGTTGAACAAAAGTTGAGATATAGAAAATAGCAATATAGCTGTCTTCTTAACTGTACCCTGATATAAGAAGATCCAAATGGACCTCCACAGAGATATTTGCATTTACTGTGCTAGAGTATTATATAAAGATGGTATATTTAAGAATTCAGGCCTTCCTTCCAGACCTTTTTCTCCAGTAATTTTGCTTTAAGGTTTTTTAAAAAAGAACTTTCAGCATAATTACTTATTTTTCTTAATTCCCTTTTCTTATTATCATTAAACATTTCCTTTAAAACTTGATTTAATATCAGTAGGACTATCTCTATTATGCTCAAAGGAACAACAACAGAGTTATTTAGACAATACAGAGGCAATGTTCTCTTACATTCTTAAATAGCTGTCCCTTGTGGTTCTATTTATCATTTGGAGATGATAAGAGAAAGATCAAATGATATTTGCAGAAGAGAAAATTTTCTCTGCTTTATTTTGAACATCATTAATCCCTGCTAGTTGCAGAAAAAAATATTGAATTACTGTCTACTTACATCAACTTCAGTCTGAAAGGAATTAATATAGATCTTGCTTTTCACATCATCATACAAAATACCTACTACTTTATGACAACAAATATTTCAGATTCATAGAATCATAGCATGGTCTGGATGGAAGGGACTTCAGTGATGATCTAGTTTCAACCCCCTGCCATGGGCAGAGACAGCTTCCACTGGATCAGGTTGCCACAAGGCCATCCAATCTGACCTTGAACGCTTCCAGGGATGGGGCAGTCGTGATTTTTCTGGGCAAACTGTTGCACTGCTTCACCAGCCTTATGTTCCTCTCAGTTTTTCTAATGCATGAAACCAAATTACTAAATTCTGTAACTAAGGACAAGGAACAAGCAACTCCCTTTCAGAATGTTAATTACCATAACCCTTAAGTCTTTTTCACTGTCTGTACATTGACAATATGATTAACCATTGCAAAAGTGTACTTACAGATTTTTTTCCCATGTATGACCTTTCAGCTTTAGTGAAAGAAATCTCTGCTGTCTTAAAGCACAGATTATTAAGAAAAAAATATTTTAATGAGCAGTTCAGCTTAATTTCTGACTATCATTTATTAATCAAACAATCATGATTTTTATTTTCTGCAACTTTTCATCACAGTTTTATGTTATTTCCAAGTTATGGTAAATATAACATGGGATTAGAAGGAGATTTTTCATGACTTCTCAATCAAACATTTTCAATAATCTGGTACAGTGCTTTTTTTCTTTGAAAATTTTAATAGGGGGTAAATACAACAAAAATATCTTTGCTGATTATGATTTTTGTCATCATTGTCATGGCTATTATGCACATAAAATCTATATGCAAAACACATATCAATGCTTTTCTAATATAAGAAAGATGCTGATTGTTGGATACTAAATGCAAAGAAATTTAATAAGACTAAACATATAGTAAAAGCAGACTGAAATTAAGTCTAGGAAAAATTAGTAACATACTGGGGACAAAAGTAATCTGAAACTATCAGGTAATAATTAGATCAGACAAAGATATGATTTTCCTTTCTTCCTATTCAGTAATAGTATTTCCCTTCTTAATTTCCCTTCATTAATATTAGATTCTGTTGATGCAAAAAGAAAAATATCTATAAAATCTGACATGTTAAAATATAAACAAGTCAAAGGCTATGAGTCAGAGGCAGATTATTGGAGGAGGGGAAAAAAGAATGAAAATGCAATGATTTTTCCCTAAAGATCTTTCTATAGTGAAGCAGAATAAGGTAACTTTTGAATTGGGGTTTTGCAGAAATATTTGTATGAAGGTTGTTTCTGGAAGGCAAATGATTCATGAACTAAACAGATACAATAACTCACAAATAGCATGTTATCATGTCTAAAATTAAAGAAAAATATACAATGACAGTTGTATAAAGTGAGTAGTTGTCGAGGTTAGAGTGTAGGAAGATCATAATAAAAGCTTTCCTCAAAATGAGATGAATCACTTTCTGGTGGTTTTCAGCCATAATGTTAGAAAAACCCCAAATCCTCACCCTATAAGGTGTAATACATATAGCATCAAAATATTATGTAGAACCCTGTTGATAATTGTTTTTTTACCTATTTGCTTGCTTAGTGACTGTCTAAAAGGGATTTTTTTTAACATTCAGCAAATTAAAATTTTTAATTGGAAAATTTTAGTCAACCAATTTTTTTTTTAAGATTTAAGGTATTTCTATAAAGGGAGGGAGAGCTAGTCTTATGTTGCAGTTAAAAGCTTTACAAATGTAACTATTTAATTATTGATTCATATTGATTGATGTGCTTGTGATTTGATGATATTTTTACTCCTACTGAACGGAAAACATAAATTCTCTGAATGTATATATATATAAAATGTAGGCTAAAAGAGTTTAGACACACTTGCAGAATAGTCTCCTCATTCAACAAACTAAGGGTATCTCCAAAGAAGCTGCAGAAAAGACATTTGCAATAGAACATCCTCAGCAAAAATAGAAAAATCATATTATTCTGTCACTAGCTGGAAGAGCCTAGCCCCTACAGTCAGGACCTCAGCTTGAACTGTGATTGTCACTCTGGCATGCAGGAGAGTATTGGGGCATTTCTAGATAAATAACTACCAGAAGAGGTATTCACCAGCTGCAAGATTATGAGTTATGATTTTCAGCGTGTAACCTGACAAAATCTATTAATCTCCTCTTCATGCACACTTCTCTTGGATATGTACTGATCAGGCCAGTGATGTGTAGAGACAAGACCTTGAGTGTACACAGTTCTAAGATACAACAGCCTGCACATTTACTTCAGAACAGGACACAGAAAATACCAAAGATGTGTTTAACTGGAACTTTATCTTCAAAATGAATTCATTTAGATGGAGCAAACTCAGACTATTTGAACAGAATACAAATCAGAGTTGTGCCAGCAAATGTCTTCTCTTTCCAGCAGTCTTTCATTATCCTCATGTTTACTTTCAAGCCAGTGACTGTCAGTGGGTTTCTGGATTGCACTAAACATAAGGGACCACCTAAAAGAAATTATCTTTTTTTTTTTTTTGCTTGTTCTGTATCATGATTGTATTCCTTCTTAGTCCTCTCAGTTTCTGCTCTTGCAACCCTCCACTAATGGATGAATAACTTCCCCTTCTCTCCTTCCAGCTTGCCTGCATATTATCCTCTGAGTGCGATTGCACAGTATACCACATCACAACATAACTTTCCAACAAATAGAAGAAAAATGGATCACAGCTAACAACCACTTCCAGAACTGTTCTCACCATTCAGAAAGATTGAGTTAGCTTTCCTACAAATAGTTGGAGTTGGCTACTCATAGCCTTTATAATTCAATACTAACTCTATTATAAATGTCAGCATAATTCATTTATCAGGACTATGTAATCAACCACATGGATTCATTTCCTGTTTTAAGTGTTCTGTCCGATACATCCATGCTGCAACAGTTAATGGAACCCATACATGCTTCGGGTACAAACCCCATTTCCTAAAAAATAGGAGTGGTGTGGTATTTGCACTACATAGGTGTAGTGAAAACTTCACTCAGTGGTGAGCGTGCACAGTAGAAAAAATGGAAACAACTGCATGTTTGAGTTGCCAAAGAAATCTTATCAGCAAAAAGAATTGGTTGACTGAGTTACTGACTGGAAGTTATGAACCAAGTGGAGCAAGGATGACTGAACCTGCCGTGTTCTTGCTGAGAAAATCAACTGCCTTGTCAAGAGAGGAAACGTCTCATTAACCCATGATAAAGTAAGTCACTGATTAATAAAAGTACATTGAGCTACAGAAAATAACCTCTCCACCTCACAGTGGAAATAACATTGCTTTTTTACTTATAGACACACTGGTAGTTCAAAGTAATTTGAGTTAAAAAGTACACATAGTTGCATAAAAATATTGTCAGCTGGTGCAGTAGACTTTGAAGAAAATGAAAATAATTATGATAAACCAATTCTTTCTATGATTTCACTCTTTCTGCATGGCTTAAAATTCTAATACTTTTAATGTCATTCTTGCTTATTCTCTTTTGTAAAAAATAATCCTTCTAGCACTACTCAGCTGGCTTTCAAATGTAAATCAGACTTTTATCAAGGTATTCTATGCCAAGTATATTATTTCTTTTAGAGTTTTGCTTCAAACTCCTCTTCAGCCTCTTGTACCAGATTGTATAATTAGGAGCCTTTCCCTGCATTTTATTTTAATCCTCAGTACTATCAGTGACTTAAGCAGTGGAAGCCCCTGTTCACACATATCAGTTTAAAAAACCCCACCAAAATAAAAAAAAAAAATCTCTTAACTATATGTGGAATCTATAGCCACCTTAAGACCACTTTCAGATTGATTTCTCTCCTCTAGTGGAATTATAAATTTCAGTGAAAACAAATATTTTAGGCTTAAAAGAGAGGATGACTCTGAGGTATTTGAGTGTGAAATTCAGAGTTTCTTGCATTTGGGTCATCTTGGGCTAATGTAGCTGGAATAAGTCTCCCTTATACAACTAATAGATGATTTCTGCTCTATTTGGGATTGCCTGGACAGATGCATCAGAATACAGTAAGATCAGAAAGGTCCTAGAACAGCCTCTTTCCATTTTGGTAAATTAAATTCATGCCAAATCACACAGTCAATTATTAAAATCATATTCATCCTCAAAAAAAAGTTGAACTTAGTAGAGTATACCTGTCTAGACACTGCTGATTTTTTACAGCCACATATTCTTGTCAGGCATTTCTTCTGCTTTCTTGGATATTATAAATATATGGATTTGAAATATTTATTCCACCTTAGAAAAAATTTTCTCACTCTCCCTCTTCACTATTAGATGTTGAACAGACAGTGTCTCCAAAGAATGCACTTTTCTGCACAGTGACATGACCACATACCTGTACTGCTTCTGGAGTGGTTTGACTGTATTGATAAGGAGCTTAAGAAGGTAAAAATAGTTTTCTAAAACAATTTAAATAGCAGCAGTTTAAAATGGTAATATTTCCCATTTTTTTCAAATTTCAGTTTGTGGAAGCCTTTCTTAACAGATTGTTGTGAATACAACTCATGTTAAAACTGGTTACGCAATATCTAGTTTATATAAATATGCATAGAAATATGAAAATATATGCAACCACAGTTTTTTTTTAGAGAAAGAGAATTCGCAAAGATTCTACTGTTAAATCATGACTGTTTAGCTAGACAAGATAACTGGCGGCTGCTCAGTATGCTCAACTACTTAGTCAAAATACTCAGGACATATTCTTGCACCAGATCAGTAAATATAATTTTATATTTGTGTAAAACATCAGCTTAAAATTGACTTATTGTTTCCTCTAATATTTCCTAATGAACACAGGTAACTGAAACAGGTACCTGCTATCTTGCATCATGCTTTGTCATTAACACCTGCTCCTGGAGACACAGCCACCTGGTCAAATAGAAATAGTTGTGGTGGCTATATTTTCTGGGGATTTTCATGTCATTAGATGGTAATATGGACTTCTAGAGTCTAAGGAATTAATTATTGACCTCACTGGAAATTTTATTGAAGGATTGCAGTGCTATATCCAGTGTGTTTTGTTGCTGTACGTTGACTTGTCTGTTTTCTTTACAGAATTATAGATGCAGGAGAGAGTCTTGAATGACATGAAGTCAGGCTGTGGAGAATATACCTCTCCAGCTTCATGGGAGAGAGGAATCTTGCATTCAATTTCAGACTGCATTCAATATTTGATGAATGAAAAGAAGTGCTATCACCCCTTCAGATAGATCTGAAATAATAATAATTCATCATGACTGAAATGTTAGAATACCTTCCTCTTCATATTTGACAGAAAGTCATGGTAGATCAAGTTGGTGATCACACATGTAAGATAAGACCACCACTGATTTTTTAATTTTTTTTTTTTGTGACTACAGACAGTCTGTACGACTGACTACACAATTACTTAAACCTTTCTCCTCTATTCTTAAGACAATATTGTTGCAAAGCTGTTTACCTGGGGAAAATAAGCAATTCTTTCCCCTTTCATTTTCCTCACCAGATTGGATTTTCAATGTCTCAAGGGCCATTGTACTTTTACAATCATAGAATAGTAGAATCACCTATGTTGGAAAAGACCTTTAAGATCATCAAGTCCAACAATTAACCGAGCACTGTCAAGTCCACCACTAAGCCGTGTGCTCAGTATACTGAGCTGATGTCTAGAATAAGGAAAATATTTGATGCTCAGACAGACTGACGTGTTTCCATGGAAACCATAATGCTTAAGTTCAAATAAATTTGGAGAGGAAGCTAAGCATTGCATTCCAGCTGAAGAACAGAATGGTCCAAATAACTTGGTTTTTTAAAATGCATATCTAAACATATAATCTCCCCTCTCTTAGGAAAGAATGCAAACATGATTTAAATCCTGTCTCTGCTGAAATTAGTAAAATGTAACCTATGATGTTATAACTCAGAATTAGACTTCATATCCCTAAAATTTGGATAATAAATAAAATAAGTAACTTATCAGAGTACACCAAAAATAAAGAACCAGAAATAGCAGTCTATGAAAGGCCCAAAATATAAACTGTATTCAGGAAAGAAATTGAGACATCTACAAAGAATATTGAGTTAGTATATAAGGATATGTAATCAGTGCAGGAAGGGAAAAACAGAATAATATCTATCTAGTAAAGAGAAATGGGAACTATGGGGAGAGTAGAAGAGAGATACAGCCATGCACAGTGGGGAAGTGATTTTCAAGGATATTAAGTATTGACATTTGTTTTCCTTCCTGAACTAAAATAATAACATCTTAGTGAGTTTAGGGAGAGGAAATAAAAATCTCTGCGTGTGTTACGAAGGAGTGTTCACTGTTTGAAACCTATTTTCTCTTTTTTTTCCCCAACATTTTTTTTCTTGTGAAGAGTATTGTTACATGGACAATTTCATACAGATTTAAACAAACAAAAAAATTTGATCCACAGTAGGCCAGTGGAATACTGGGGCTTGTTTGAGATTGTATATATGTATTTCCACATGGTCACCTTCTTCAGTAAAAAATAGGTCTTTATTTTGGATATCTAGACCTCTCTTGGATATGGTCAAAGGTTATAGTAAAGCTATTTGAACAACAACAACAAAAAATCATTGCTGTCACAGCACAGCAATCAAATGCAGGGAAATCCTCAGATGACAAAGAGAGCTGAAAAAAAAAATATTAACATTAGTCAGAAAGCTGATCTTCTCAGCACAAATAGGGTTTGTTTTTTTGCTGCTACCTTTCAATTGGTTTTTAAGAAAAAAAGAATAGGATTTTTTAATAGCAAATTTATTTGCCTTTCAGTTCTACCACTGTATAACAGGACATGGGGTTAGAAGAGAAACACTCACTTAGTTGCAAAAAATGTTTTAGGAAAACTTTACAATGAAAAAAAGTCTCTTTTATAATAAAAATAGTCAAGAATTAGTGAAATACTCAAAGAAAAAAATTCAAAATGAACTTCCTTTATACACCTTAAATTAAAATCAAAACTATATATTTTCTTAACTTAAATACTTAGCTTTCTTAACTTAGGTGAATTTTCTTTCTTCTGATTTAAGGTAGTAAAAATGGAATATTTATTAACATAATGATCAATTAAAAGCTAAGTTGTTTTACAGCCAAACTGAATGGCCTAATGCACTCTCTTTAGTGTAGTGGTGATGTCTCTCTTATTCCCCACTCATGTAAAGTGCCAATAGATTTATTGCTTTACCTGTTATACTATTTCCTCTCCATCCTGATTTTCACTGGTATGTGTATTTTCACCTTTGCTGCTTTATCGTTTTTGTGCAGTGGTATGCTTCTGTGGGTAATTATGCAATTATTCAGTAATGAAGGTGTTCTGAGAAATCACTTTAATCTAGATGTTGGAGGGAGGCCTGTTGCCCATCCCACATCTCAATGATATGTAATTGGCAAATACAGGAAAAAAAAAAAAAATATATATATATATATATATATGAATGAGATCATAGTAGGAAAATTGATTGCTAGGGCAACAAAAGTATTTCCAGGCTGGAAAAATAAGACATGAGTCCTAATTGGAGAGCTGGAGGCCTTGGGAAGGCAACCTGAGTGTTATTAATGTCAAAGCAAATGCAACAATTCCAACAGAAAGAGGGAATGTCTCTGCATAGACTGTTTAATGATCTTCTTAGAATGCTGCCAAAGAAAAGCATGAAAACGAAAAAAACAGAACATGGCCTTTCAAAGTGAACAGCTCTTCTTTGAATACTAATACAGTAAAAGAAATAGGTGTCAAATAAAAGAATACATTTAAGAAACTACACAATTAGCAAAGATTTTCATGTGTGTACCAAGTGGTTTCTTTATTCTGCCAGGACTCTAAACACTAAGTCCCTGTAGACATGAAAGAACGGAGTAACTGCCAAGTGAACTGCTAAGTGTAACAATATGCTACAACCAAAGAAAAAATGGAAATGTTTTGTGCACAAAAACTTCTCTTGCTAGGAATACACAAAATGAATAATGTAAAACTGGAAAGCAGTCAGGTTTTCTGTGGGAAGCTGATGTCTCTATTACATCTGAAGTAGTGTATGAGAAAGATCACAGACAATACATCTTAAAATACTGTGCTTAAAAAACCACATTCATTGTTTTAAAGAGCACTACCTTAAGGTGGAAAGTAAAAATTCATATGAAAATAAGATTTTAAACTAAAAAGATAAGTTCTATACAAATTACTAAAAACTGGGCCTGAATCTTCATTATGCTTTTCCAGGAATTATGAACTTTAAGAGCATTTCTTCATACAAATAACATACATCAAAAATATCTAGCTCTTTCTCTTGAACATTACATAAACATGACAAAGTATTTCCACAGAAAGAAAAAAAAATACAAGGATTTAAATGTTCTGATAAAATTGATGATGCTTTTCTTGTCCCAGCCTGAGAAAGTGGGGAATATATGTAAGAGAAATCTCAAATTTATGAGAACTGTTAATACCATATCTTCCACTTACTTCGTTATTTTAATAATATCCTGAATATGCATTCTCATCCCTTTCTAGATTTAAACACTAGCACATAAAACCATTAGAAGACTGAAGATTCCAACACCATTGAGATTTAGTTTTTGCAGAAAAACTGTTTTCCCCTCTCCCCCCTGCCCCTCCTTTTTTTTTCACAAGAGGGAGGAGCAGAACAAAAGAGACGTGAGAATAGAGAGCACTACCACTGTCTCTCACTGTTCTGACACTTAGATATTTCAAGGCAGATACTTAAAAAAATGTGTAAAATCACTACACACAAGTAATAACAGATTTTTTTGTTTCTTTTAAAGTCTATAACATTTAAAAATCATATATAAGAAGGTATTTGTAAGATGCTTGTTCTCCATTATCCTATTTGATCCAGTTGCTAAAGAAAAAACCCAAACAACCAAAAAATGGGACCATAACTTTATCAGTGATTTTGTACAACTCTTTTTCTTAAGCAGAAAAGGATTAAAACAATTTTCCTGCTTAAAGCCTCACCTTTAAAGACAAAACCTATATTTTACAATTGATTTTTATGACTTCTTCTGAAGCTTTCACATGTGTATCCTGTGTTCTTCCATACACACATTCCCCAGCAGCCTTCAGCAGTACAAGATGGAAGTCCCGCTGCCTCACACAGCATTTACAAAAATTTGCTCTATTTAACAGTTTTGTTTATTCTTCATTTTCAGCAATTTATAGCGACCTAGAATGCAAAAGAAGAACATGGTCCCATGGGACATGGTGCTGCAATTGCCCACACTGATGTGGGGGGGAGGGTTCCTAGTGTGGAGCTTCCCACACCCCAGGGTGCAGAGGGTTGATAAAGCAGAAGTTTCTCTGGCCTTTCTCTTGCTGAATACAGCTCATCCATCCTCCATGAGAAGAGTTTTTGCCCTTCTGCCAGCTTCTGTAATGCAGCAGTAAATTTGTGTCTGTTCAATGATGAATGGAGGTCAAAGTCTCTTTGTTTCAATAAGGCTTGTTTCAACAAGCCTAGTTTATAAATATCAAAATTTACATAAGTGGCAACTCATCTGACATTCTGATGTTTACTTATTTCACTTACTCAAAAGGAGACTTTTTTCATTCTCTTTCTGGATCACTCATAATTTTTGCAAGTGACACAATGGGAACATGTACAGATTCTGTTTGAAGATATGGGGAAAACTTGTACAACTACTCATTTACTGAGCAACCTGCTATTTCTAGCCCAGTGCACCTTTATCTCTTCAGAGTTTAACCTCAAAATAATACAGTCCATCCTGTCAAAAAATCCTTCCCTGTCAAACAATTTAAAACATATCCTTGTTACCAGACTGATTCAGAATGCCAGTAGAAAAATAAATAATTTCAATTATGTTCATGACATTCAAGTCAGTGGTGAATAATGCAATACCTGAATATTTCCTCCTGTCTGATTACATGGAAAATATCTGTTCAGTACTTCTGGTTTGCTTTAATGATTCAGCTGGAGTCCAAAATATGCCAGCACCACACCTGCTATGTCTACTGCTCAAAAACCTTCCAATTTTCCGCAGTTAGTAACACAAACCACCCAATTCATGCCATGTTGCTGGAAACAGCATAAACCACAATAAGTATGTTTTTTTTTTACTTTTACATACCCATGTGGCATCTGCTTAATGTGCAGAACAGTGTGTTGGAGGGGGGACCTCATAGTTAAAAGGAAATTCACAGCTAGGTTTAGTGCTGCAGTCATGAAAAGGGATTTAGACAGGAGGAAATTACAGTCTCAGTGACTGAGATACTCCCAGTCCTTGGAGGTAAGGGTGAAAAAGGACACTGTGTCATCCATTTTTTATTTTTTTTTTAAGGAAGGCATTTAATGAAGAAAGGTGGAGATGAATGGCAACCTCAAGGAAACTGAAGAGAGAACAGTAGTGTATATGAGATGCTGGCTGGAAGATGTGTAAGGTTACTATAAGGTTACTATAATCTCCCCATCTCAATTTTGTAACCAAGAAAACAGGATTTGGATGACAATTTCTAATTGTTGGTTTCGTTTGGGTTTTTTTTGGTTTTCTTTTGAATAAGAATATATAGACCCAAAAGTGGCTTTTGCAAACAAAATTTTGCTAGCAAGACCAAGTCTGTGTTTTAGGCACAAACTTCAACGGAGAAACTCTCAGTTTGTGTTGCCATTGAAAGATGAGAGAAGTTCTGGAAGAGCACCAGAAATTTCATAGTCAGAAAAAAAGAAAGTCGAAAAATAAAGTGAAACACAAAACCTGATTATTTTATGGGTGTTATTGGAGCAAAGCTTAGGGTAATAGCTAGAAGCCTCCTGAAATGAACCAAAAGCTGGATACGATCAATTACAGCTTTGTTGGACCAGATGCTACAAAATGTTCATTTTGCAGAGCTGTTTTGTAAAACTCCTATTTTCCCATGGTAAAAGATGTCAAAGACATGAAATACTGAATAATAAGCTAAAGATTTCCTCACAAAACAGGCAAGAGACATGGGAAAGAGCACAATGTCAAGCCTTTTAATAGAGATGATTTGTACCAAAGATTAAAGAACTTTAAAAGATTATAAGGTGACAAACCCGGGTGTGAAGTGAATAATCACGATGAAGAACAGATTAAAAATTGGAATTTTAGTAATTTATCAGAGTTTCCCATCCATGAAAATTGTGTTAAACATATTATCCAAAAAGATTTTGTAACAAGACTTGTACAGTACTCATAGTAGTGATTCTGGGAAAGCCTAAAAAAGAATCTTTCCACCATCAATTTCTTCACAAATGGAACAACACTAGAATAAACACATGGTGTCTATATATTCAGGCCAACATGTAGCAATACAATAAATATAAAATTATTTCTCAAGCTACATAAAAAGCACATTACTGAATTTGACTGATTTTCTAGCAGGTATTGAACAAAAAAAAAAAAAAAAAAAATAAAACAAAGGGCAGGAGTGAAACTATAAGCATTTCGAGACAGGTAAGACTCAAGAGAAACTCATAAAGGCTCAAAGTTTACAAATGGGCACACTAAGGCCCAAAAAGTGAACAAACCCAACTTCCCCTGTGAAGTGAATCGAAGTCCACACAGTACATAAGCCATGGGAATTCTGTATAAAGTATCATATTAAAGCTACCTAAGGTTTTATTTAGAGCCATGATAAGTACTCTTTTATCTTGGTACTTTAAATATCCTTTCATTTTGTTTTAAGTATACCACAGGACATCTAATTCAATATTTATTGAGAGTGTCACAAATAATATATGAAACAACAGTTCCTAAGGATTTGTGTAACATTTAGTGACAACTCTAGATTGTAATCAAGGTCATATGCCTACCTTTCTTGTTGTCTTTTATCATTCACTATTTCGACATTCCTTTCTCCTTAAACAACATTCAAATTAGCCTATAATTAGAAGTACCAGGAACACTTTCTATTCCATTCACTTTTATCCACAACATTTGGAAAATTTAGACAGAATTAGGCAGCTTCTTGTAGCAACAAGTAAAAGAGCTTTTATTATATTTTTTGTAAAGATAAGAAACAACAAAATAAAATTATATTTGCACTAAGATACAAAGGAAAATAAATTTGAGATACAATCCTCCAACTATTTTGAGGCACTTGAACCTGTGGTTTGACTCTGCTTTCTACAAGAATCATGTAAGAAGATGTTGGCAATTTGGTTTTACTACGTGCCTTTGGACTGGTTTTAATTTTCAACCACTGATATTAAAAAAAGTTCAAAGGGGCCCTGTTGTTCCATGGAAAGGATAAATGGACAAAGGAACAAGAGAGAAGGTACCTTAGGAACCATCAGAGACAATTAATTCCCTATGAAAAACCAAAAAAATTACAGCTGTTCTTGTCAGTGCAGAAAGACCATTGTCCTGGTCTAGAAGACAGTGACTGAGGCTGTTTTTAACAAAGCACCATGTGCACCATACAAAAATGGTAAATACAAATCATAAATGAGGGGCCTTCTGCTTTGTGCCGGGCACCAAAGAGCTTCTACACATCCAGCATAAATGAATTAATGTGCTGCTTTTGTTGTTTGCTTTTTTAATAGTCTCTTCAATTCAAGTGATTTCTCCATAATAACACAGCACCCTTTTGTCCTTACAGGACAAAGATGTACCTCTTTGTGTTAGAAATTTCTGTCTTCTTTTACCTTCCCTCTATGCACAGAAAGTGGCTAAGACTTGTGGGAAAAATAATGGTATCAAATTATAAAATTGAAGTGAACTCTATAATTATTCTCTTTACTGCACCATATTAAGCATTGGTAAATTTGGGTAAAATGAGTTAACAATATTAAGACAGTGCTGTGATCTGGGCCTCAGTATGGTAAGGTTTCTGCAATGTTGGCTATGTTTTCCACAGGAAATATCAGTTGTGATACAGAACATTCATTCTCATAAGTTTGTATGTTACCAGAGAATAGATTTTGGTTTATATTATGAGAGAAAACAAGATGTTCCTTGAACACTGAATTTATGGGTTAATATTAATATATTTTTTCAAAGCACATTGTTTCATATGACATTTTCAAAAAATAAGGAAAATCCAGCACTACTTACTTATTACAAGTAGGATAGGCTTTGTTATGCCACTTGAAAAGTTAATAATTTTAACTTCTGATTGCAAAGCACTCCTTGCATGATCAACATTGCAAATTAGTATTTGTTGTAAATTTTGTATAAAAATTTATATTGCTTGCATGTAAGTTTCGCACATGATTTTACTAGAACATTTAGCTACATTGATTAAATTTGTATTGTAACTTCAAAGGGGCTAAGTACCTTTAGAAACAAGAAAATAACATAGATCTTTGATTTTCTAGAAAATTGCTTTTACCTTAACCACTATGAAGAATTATTGACTTGCAAGCTTCATAATTAAAATATTCATAGTCTTTATTAATATATTTGTTTCAACATTGTACTCTTTCCAAAAGCATTTAATTATTTTGGCTAAAACAAATATTAGTTAGCAAGTGTGACATTAATTTCTTCTTTACAATATTTTTACACTGTAATTTTTAATTTGTGAATATGTAATACTTATTTGCAAATTGGAGACCAATATGGCAAAGTAAGAGACTGAGATTCAACTAAGAAGCTGACCTATTCTGAGTTTAAATTCTCATTTACAATTCATTAATTTCTTCTGAACAGATTATTCTCTTCACTGTTTTTTCCTACCTAAACTTTCCTTAGAGGTTTTCTATGAACCTAAGCATTGTAATAATTACGTGTCTGCAAACTCATTGCAAGAAGAATGCATTCTGTTGCTTGCTGCCAAAACCTACTGTTCATGTAGCCAGTTGTTATCTAAGTAATTTTATCTATTGGTTGATAGGATGGCCTTTCTTACATATAATTCACTGCTGAAATATAATTTAATCAACTAAACTTGTTCTATGAAAAGATTTAAAAGTACTATTAGCCTAAAACTGATTTTCTATGAACATAGCAAGACTTAGGCTTCATAAATTATTGATGAGAAACAAACTGATGACATAAAAGGCCACCTAGTTCACTGAAATATTTGTGAAAAAGTTTTTACACCTCCAGTAATTTTAATTGAGAGGAAGTTGAAAAATATATAAAGATAATAATAATATTAAAAAAGCAGGAAAAGGCTTTTCTATTCTCCAATGAAATAATTTAAATTCTATATTGAATATGCTTTTTTTTCTGAAAGAGATTTTAATTTTTCAACAGTTTGATATTATTTTATAAGGGCTGTGTAATTCAATAAAGCAAAAAAAAATATTAAAAAGTTAAATTAAATTAAAACATATTCTTTATCCTGTAAAACCAGTCCCTCAACCAACCTTTCTACTTAACCCCCTCAAAGCAGCACACTTTTTCCTGAATTCTTCCTTTGTACAGCAACATCTCTCTTCCCACTTGCAAAATTCTCTGACTCATCCTTTTCTTCATCAAAACAGAAACTAGTAAAAAATGTGCCCAGTACAATGCTCAAAGATGCAATTTCCTTGCACTCTACTTTGAAACAGAGGTAGAGTGGCTGACTAATTCTCCTTCTAGGAGCTGGTAAGCAGGGTTAATCCACCAGCTGCAGCACATTGGCTGGCACTGTTTGGAGGGCTGGCTGGGGCAGTGAAATTCATCCCTTACCCAAAGCCACTTTTCTCAGCTTGTTGAGAAGCACACAACTGCCTTTCAGTCCTTTAGGAAATCAGGTATTTTCCCAGATTTCAGATGATATCCTAAAGAAAATGGATTTGATGAGTATGCTTTTTAGCGCAATCTAGAGAATGCGAGAAAAATGATAAAAATAAACCAAACATTTTTAGTACTGTCTCCTGTGTACCTATTTTCAGATATTTTGGGTATTTTCCATTTTCCATAAATTCACAGCATTCAAAGAAAGAACTTTTAAATTTCCCAGATCAGCATCTTCATTCATCTATTTTAGCTTTGAGATAAATGACCCTTCATAGATTTTTCTTCCAAGATTTTTTCCAGTTGCTTTTAAATTTCTGATAATCTTCAATTTTTTCAGAGACTTCTGTGGCCTAATTCCTAGTATGCAAAAAAGTATTTCATTTTTCTTGCTTTGAATTTGTTACTTCTTAATGGTATTTGATTGCTCACTAATTGCTTTGTGTCTCCATGTCGCACAATGTTTCCTGCATACCAGCATGGTTTTCTTCATGTGTCACTTTGCAGTGTGGAAGAATCAGTCTGCTCAGCTGTTTCTGAGAAAAGGCTGGATATTTGATTATCCTGTCATTTTATTTTTCAAATTTTATTTATTTTTTTTATTTTTTTTTCTGATAAGATTTTTATGAGTAGACATTATTCAAGAAATGGACTCTGATTTTCATTATATTCTACTGGTCTTAATGATTTTGTTATCCAGAAGTAAAACAACTTGTGCAACTAACCTCCTCCATATTTTATGTATGAATACTTGTACAGAAAATAAACAATACAGAATCTGGTGAACAACTTAGAAAATTAGAGATGAGAATTTGAGTGGAGTCTGCATTACAAATAACAAGAAACTAAGCAAATCCATATTCTATGCAAATGACATCAATCCTGAAAGCAGGATCTGAGTTCTGAGAGAAAAGGCTGATGCATTTTTTGACAGGTCTTAGTGAACATGTGAAGTAGTCACATATCAATACTAACAAATAAATATATACAAACTTTAAAAGCAGAGGGTTAAATTAGTGTTGCATGGTACTTTATTTAATGGTGATCACATGGGTTCAGCAACTAGTTATACCTACTTGAAATGACTAAAGTGAGAAAGAACTTTCTCCTTCTAGGTTCCAAGTTCTAAACACAGATTTTTTTCCCCCTAATCCACATTTGGAAAAGATAATGAAAGTTCTTCCTTCTCTCTTCATGTGACAGACTCTTAGCTATGCCAGTTTCTTTTGACATCCAGTGTCAAGAGGAGAGTAGTAATCCTGGGAAGTGGAGATTAGCACAAAATAGTTCTTTTAACAACATGTAGCAGTGGCACCAGTAAATGTATCTGTGACCCCTAAAGTGTTTTTTTTTACTGTTACTTTTTTAGACTAAATAGAGGAAATTATATTGGAGACCATTTACACAGAGAGTTATGGGGGAAAATAGAGAGCTGTACAGAGAAAGGTGTCAGAAAACCTTTCAGGATGTCCCTCTGGACAAACTCATTTGCTGGGGAAAATAATTTGGATTCAGCTTGTGATTAATTTCATCCTTCTCTCCTCTGTGGTATGATCCCAGAATTCAAAACAATATGTAAAAGAAAGGGACCATACTATGCTTTGTACAGGTGAGACATAGATCTGTTCATCTTTAGTTTAGAAAACTATGGCTATTTCTTGTTTATCGGTTACAAAATCAAAGACCAAGTCTGTGTAGCAGCTGATCGTCGTATAAATTTCTAGGCTATGTAAGGCTTTAAATCTACCAGTACAAATTGAAAGGAAGTTTGGGATTCAGTTTGCTGTGTTTCTTCCCATTCATGCCTGTGTTTTTCCAAATTTCCATCAGGGATGCTAATTTGTGTTAATTGATGCAGTTTTTTCTCTCCTGTTCACGGTAACACTCATTGTGAATCTCTTGCCAATCAAGAACATCATAATAGACCACAATGGAAAATTGACTAAGAATAACCAGTCACTTCTGCAACAAATATCAGTAGTACTTTCCTATTATATATGCTTCCTCATGGTGAAATAAAAGCTAACGGAAAAAATTTTCAGGAGCATCAATTAAAATCAAGAGAGACTTTTACAAGTTCAGAGAAGAAGAAGCATATTGTTAATATATAGGATATGATGCTGAAATTGAAGAAAAATCAAACCAAAAGAGATTATTTGTAAACCTGAACCACACTATATAAAGGAATAGAGTAATTGAAACTTTTGAGGTGATCGGATAGCATACTAAAACCTAAGTTCGCAGCTCACCTAGAAATAAGAGGGCTGATAAGATCAGGTAGCTTTTAAATCTTGGGTTTTTTTCACCTCATTCCAATATATTTTAATGCGGTATACTGGAAAGAGAACACATTTCACTCATTTTGTGGTAACTTCTTTGCCGTGAAATGGTAATTTTAGAAGACTATTGCCTTCCAGGAAAGTTTTTAATGAACTGACGGCACACGTGTATCCTCTGTCTAAATAACATTGGCATGGAGGCTGGTGTTACATTGAAAAGCAGTTTTACAATTTTTGCTTTCATTATAGGGGTGCAAGATGCTGCTCTGTATCCTCCTGTGCATGATATCAAATTTTTGATCCAGTTCTAGCATGTGGTGAGTTAAAGCAAAAATATATTCACCTGAGGGAACATGTCTTTCCCCTTTTCCTAAGTGCCCCAGATTTATCAATTTATCTCCTGAGAACTGATCCTAGAGACAGCCCTTGATCACAAATCCACATTTATGATCCCACTCCAATATCTACACCACGACCATACCACTTTGAGTATGTTTGGCCTGCCTAATCCAAGTTTTCAGTTAAAAATCATACCCTTTACCTGAAATACAAATGCCATCATTAAAAAATAAAAATCTATTTCAATTATTCCTGTAAGTGCCCATTTTTTTTCCCAACTAAATTAACCCTTAGGCCAGAAATTTAGAAATGATATTACATTGTCCTGGGCTAACAGTCAAAAGGAAATTGAGACGCATCTCCGTGACACCTAAAATATAATTCTTCAGTGAACATGAGTGTCTTTAAAACATGCTACCCTCTCCAGAAACAGGAGTTGAGGTTTAAAGACAGTATACAAGCCATTGCCTCTCATCTACTCAACAGAGAAATGAACAAGTCATCATGGAAGAATGCAGGTCAGTAATAGAAAAAAATCCTGTGTTTCTGACCCTGATCTATAGCCCCTCTAAAAACTGCAGACAAGCTGTAGAACCAACAAACAAAAGTCCCAAACAGATAAAAAAATCTAACAAAATTGAAGCAAGAGAGTTTGAGTTAGTTTTTAGCTACCAAAACTACAAGGCCTTGGAAATCTTTTGCTATTTTTTGGCCTTGACCTGTATAAATACTGGACTAACACATAACAGCATGACAACATCAGATGGTTGCAATTAATGATCTGACAATATTAGTCAGAGGTTTTTTTTTATTATTATTATTTTTTTTTTTTTTTATTATTTTTTTTTTATTTTCATCCAGAAGTAAACAGTTTTTCTCAGGAAATGATTGAAGGTCCACAAACAACAAAAACAACAAAGTCCTTTTGGAACAGCTGTTATAGCAGGAGAAAAGATTTTGAACTCTGCAACTCATTAATTTACAAGGTTAGAGGAGGAGCATGTCAAACAGTAGGGAGCATGAGAACAGAGGACTGGATGAGGTTAAAGAAACTGCCAGATCTCTGCCCTTACTGTTGGAAACTTTTTCAGCTGCTAGGAGCAGGGAAAGTAACTAATCAACTGTCTACTCTCTTCACAAGTCCCAGAACAACCTCTGAGGCTGCCATCTGTCCAAAAAAGGTGATAGCTTGACCACCCTGTCATTAACCATCTAAAAGTTGTGAAGTAGAAGTGGTTGAAAGTCTTCCACTGCAATACCTTTCTGTTAAAAGCACCTGATCTGAAAATATTCTGTTTTAGAGGACAGATACCTTTGGCAAAAAAAACCTGACCCACATCAATAGGAATGTTTCATCAATGTTCATTCTTATTTTTCTGCCTTGGGCTTTGGGTGGTACTGTGAGGCAAAAGTTCTTGCTTACTGTTCTGTGCGATGAGTGGCTCCCGGTGAAGTGTGTTGAACTGTCAGTGCAAAGAGTTGTACACAAGCCACAAGAGCACCTTTCATAGGATCCCAGTCTTATGCCAAGTGCCTGACACACAGAAAATAACTGCAATCAACACCAAAAACATGGTAAATATGGTCTGTCTAAGCAACCAGTATATGCAAAATTATTCACTTAATGCAAATAAGCAAAATTATTTGAGACAAATAGAGATAAAATGTTTGAATAGAAAACCACACATAAAAAAGAATAGAATAAAATAAAAATTGGTTTGCAAGATGTCGTTTAAATTCATTTGCTCTTTCAACAGTCTGGGACACTGGGATGTCTAGAGACATCCTGTGAAAGGTGTGTTGGGGTGCTCTGTTTTATGACTCTTGCTTGCTGCTGTCAGCAGCTGAAAAAGAAAGTCACCAAAGGCACTTTGTTACTGAACTGGTTGTAGCTAAGACTTCAGATAGTCTAGAGGACGTACTAAACTGGAGTTTATACTCTCCATAAGAATTTACAAGTCAATTCATGCTTCCATTGTCAGTCTTACCAGTGGCAGCTTTTAACTTTGTATGGGAAGTGCAGGGATTTTGAGAGGACACTGTCCAAATGTACAACAAGCTGTAGCAGTCCAGAGGATTTTGAAAATGCACTGAAATCTAAAGGCTGGAGAGTCTGATGTAGAAATCTGAAGTGGGGAAATAGGAAGGTGAGTACAGATGTTTTTCTGGGTAAAAAAGCCCTGTATGAGTGCAGGTTGTCCATAGGTCATTAAGACCTCTCGATCGGCATACACCACGACAGCGATCTGCCTTCTCCTTTTACAGGCTTTTAGAAACCTTTAAGAAGCAAAATAAGTTTTGCATGATCTCAGGGTTGACAACACTTCTCAAGTGGTGTAGAACAATGGGAAGTAGGAAACAGTAAATCCTTGAAGCTAAATACTAAATTTAAAGTTTTCATATAAAATATGCTAGTAGTCAATAAGACCTGAGGGTTTATTTTGGCCCATCAGTCTAGGAATATGGGTAAGCATTTTAAAAAGCACATCTGTACATTAAAAGAAGTCAGAAGAGGAGAAGAGAAAAGAAGAAAAATGCTCGATGTTTGGAATGAAATAATATATTCAAAGTGTAAAGTGAAGTTTACTAACAATTGATGGTCTACAAAGCCTCCAGAATAGTAACAGGATAAAGAAAGTGATTATGTCCAAATCAAATGCCAGCAAGGTAGCATAACTCTAACACAAGAGAGTAAACAAAGCTAAATTTGGAGGACCCATGAGCTCAGTTCAATCAGGATACAATAGTTAAACCAAGAACTGAAGCAGACAAATTGCACATATATAGAAACATGTCAGTCCTTCATCTGCCATCCTTTGAGACAGAACATCACAAACACAGAAATTAATTTGCCAGTTTTCTATGTCTCAAGAGAGATTTGCTATGGACTATGTCACAGATTTCTTGCTGAACATGAGTACGATCAACTCAGTACACCCTCAGGCAGTATCAAGAAGTAAAATAAACAATAATCTGCAGTCTGTTAGAATCTTAATATTGCATATTGTGGTGGGCTACTCTTGCTTGAACACAAGGTGCTGACAAAAGCCACTGTCTAACTCCCCATCCTCAAGTGGGCTGAGGAGAGAAAATATAGTGAAATGTTCATGGGTTGAGTAAGGGCAGGGAGAGATCACTGACCAGTTACTGTCAAACAGACTTGACTTGGGGAAATTATTGATTCTATTACCAAACAAATCAGAGCAGGGTAATGAGAAATAAATCCAAATCTTGGGAATAGCTTTCCCAACTCTTCCCTTCTTCCCAGTGTAACTTCATTTCCAATTTTCTATCTCCTTCCCCCAGCAGCACAGAGTGACAGAAATGGGGGCTGTGGTAAATTTATTACACATCATCTCTGCCTCTCCTTGCTCCTGACTGTTTTCCCCTGCTCCAGTGTGGGACCTCTCCCACAGGAGACAGCTCTCTATAAATTTTTCCAAAGTGATCCCTTCCCATGGGCTGCAGTACTTAATGAAATGCTCTAGTGTGTGGATGTTGGATCCAGGACTGGTGATCCCTTTTTCTCTTCTATCTGATTTCCTAATCTGATTTCCTATTCACTTTTTCTTTTTTTTTTTTTTTGACTCTTTTGACTTTTTGACACTCTTTTTTACCCATGAGGTCCTACAAATTTTAGGTGCTCTCTTCATTGTATGAGTGAGAGGTCCAGCTCCACAGCTCCACACAAGCATGACAGCATAATGAATGTAGTATGTAGCCTTCAGTGGCAGAGTTTTATCCAGAGATAAAGATAAGGATTTACCTCGAGTGGATTTGACTTTTCTGTGAATTAGCAGAGATGGAAGTGAAATGTAGATTTCTCTGATTCATAGAGAGTTTAGTAGATTATTAGGACAGCAGTGATTAGTTTTGACATTATTCTAAATTTAAAAAAAGAACAGTTTTGAGAAAACTATCAGCAGAGTTTATGAGAACCTATTTGAACATGAATTTTCCGGACACTGTGTAGCAAACTAAAAGCCTAATGATCTGTCTCCCTTTTCACACAAGGTCAGAAATAAAGAATTGCAGTCCAAGAGTGGAATCAATGCAATGGAATGTGTACTAGTCAAATAGCTGAAGGCCAGAAAGAACATCAGAGAAAATATGACTGGTCACTAAAAAAAGGGTTATCATTATTGAAGCAAAAAATACCAAAATCAGTCCAGATACAATCTAGTTAATGAACAAAGAAAAATGTGAAGAATGTATACTTGTTTCATGGATTAAAGCCAGATGACAGAAGCCTTTATCATCAGTGTAGGCACCACAGGACAAGATGTATTACAGAAGGTTACAGATGAAATTAATTTAATTTTGTGCATAGCATGTGTTTTTTGAAACACCTTTTACTAATATATTGGGACAACTGCTATTTAAGAACATTACTTGGCAAAGTTCACAACATGAAACTGAAGCACTACTCTCTGACACCACCACGGCAGTCACGACTTGAGTATATGCATCCTGAGGAATTTTCAGAGCTTATCTGAAAACAGTCATCATCTCATATGCAAGACAATTTCTGAACAGATTATGCCCACATTAAGATGTAATTATTTTGTTGTCCATTGCAAAAGGCATGTAAACTGTGTAATAAGGTCACATCACTATCTATGGAAAGCAATGCAATCTAGAAAAATCTTATACAAGCTGCAACATATTTGGATATAGCTGCAAAAATATTTAAAAAATTATGTTCTCTCAAATGCAAAAATGTGTTTTTTTCCGATACTACATAGAACTTCAGTGACACACGTCAAAGTAAGGGAATGACATTTTACCTCCAATGTGATCTAACTGAAATAATTTTATGAAACAGAGAGAGATAATGTAATTTCATCTTCACATAAAGTCTTCACATAAAATTTTTTATGAGGATTGGTTTCACAGGACATCATGGGCCATGGAGCATAGTGGGCTACAGAAAATGCTATGGTATTCTGTTAGTGTAGAAATTTTGTTGATGGTAAATGACAGGAAAAATATTCTGAGAATGTAGAAAAAAGAATCAATATAAAATTAGGGTGTTTGCTTTTTTCAGACTGAAGATATTCAGAAAGAGCTACGCTGGTATGCAAAGAAGCAGCTGGGTCTGAAACTACAAAAATCAAATAAAATTCAAATAGCCAAAAGGAAATGTAATTGTCTAGCAAGACTGATGAAGTGTATGAAAGCTGATGGCATTTTAGTGAGCACTTACATGCTTATTTTTTCAAAAAGGCATTGTGTCTATGAGACAACTCAGCATAATGAGACGATCTTAAACTAGAGGCTACTTTTGCATGATGGTATGTTTACATAATCATGAATTAGACAGAAAGGAAGGTTCTGCCACCACATACTAAATCTGCCAGTTGAGACCATTAAAAAGGGCAATAATTTTGTTACTCCCCTTTGTAAAGAGATTTATGATCTGTTGACAACAAGTGTCTTGTTACACCAAGGAATAGTCAAGTGTTCAAATGACTGGAAATTTGTTATCCATGATTTGAAATGAATTGATTTTTAATGGGTAAATCAGCCATATTTATTTGGATTTGTGTATTTTTTGCTTGGATAACTTAGAAGAATTACATCCTTTCAATATAGCCATTAGAGAATATAAGGGTGCAATTAGTTGGCAAAATCCAGCACGAATAAAGGCAATAGAGACCTACTAAGAATTACAGCAAAAACAAAGCCAGAGTGAGTAGGAGAATCATAACAGCTGTAGAAAAGAAATAGGACCAGAAAGAAACTGACTGAAGACAATTTTGCCCCATTTTGTGATGCATAAGATTATCATGGGGATATTGCTATGGTCCCATATTGCCTAATAAAACAAAACAAAACACCTGGGCACTGGTACGTGACTTACATTCCCAAATAATGCTTAAACAGGAGTATACAGGAACTGTTTGGAGATGTAATTTTACACAGGTTTATGATATCCTTGTTCCTATACAATAAAAAGCAAATGAGGAACAAGGTCTGTTTCAGTTGAAAAAAAAAAAAATCATACTCAAGCCTTGTTTTGTTAGGTGGTGCCAAGGGAATGAATGATGCAGCACAGGAATAACTGAATCAGGATCTATATATTTGTGTCAATTAAACATATTTATGGAATAGCTCAGCCCATTGAATATATACTTGGTGTATCTAATGATGAAACAGTTTTCACTGCAAGCTGTTTTTCTCCCAGATTTTGGAACGTCTCTCTGACGTTTATGCACTTCTATTCACTCTAGTTCTCCCTTCAGAAGAAGCACAACTAATGATGAAACCAATTTTAAACAGGCTAGCAACAACTTCTTTTCTCCTATCTCGTGTTTTCACTTTTGCATGTACTGCTCTGGAATGCAACAGATTTGAAAACAAAACATGTTTACAGAATTTTTACTTGACGTACGCAAGGGAAAGTAGATCTATTTGTTTACTTTTGTAAGGAGGAAGCTTTATACCTGTTTGAAAACTATCTCTGTTAATTATTCATTGACTGTCAGAATTCACTGCTTGAATTTGAATTGCACAGTCACAGAATAATTTAGATTGGAAGGCACCTTCAAGTCCCCTATTTTCCAATCTTCTGCTCAAAGCAAGTTCAGTTGTACTGAGGAGTGTGTGAACATGGTAGGGCTATGAGGCATGATGGCCATCAGCTGGCAGCAACTGCCTTATGGGGAAAAGAGTGAATTCCTGCACATTCCCAATGGCAGCATTGTCGCATGCATTGTACAGAAGAACCACGTTACTTGTAACTCTGCTTTTATGTGCATTTCAATATGTAACGGCAACACTGAAAACATCTGTAGCCCCAAGAATGCCATATAAAATCCCAGATGAAGAATCTGATTTTCTGATGCACATTCATATTGGTAAAAACCTTTAATAGAGTTTTATGATATTGCTTTTGTCAATACATGGTCTACATTAATATTATATTTATGAGAACAAAAGAGAGAAATGGGAATGATTATATGAAAATCAAAACACAAATATAAAAATGAGGAAAAATATAAATAAAACAACTAATACATGATGTTGCTAGTGCTGCAAGTACTCAGGAAAACATGCCTATCTGTCTGATACCAAAATTATCATGGAAATAACTAGATGACTTATCAGACAGGAAAAAAGATTACCAGGAGTTAAGAAAGCATTTATGTAAATAACAACACAGCAAGTAAACAATACAAATCATATGCAGTCACACAACTTGCTACATTTAACAAATAATTAAATATTTAAATAAATAAATAATAAATAATTAATAAAGTATTTTTACTCTTGACAAGGACAGAATTCTAGAAATAGAGTACCCAGACTCCACAGCTTTATAGGAAAACATAGAAGAAAAAGTTTACAATAGAGAAGCTGTGCAATCACAGCAAGAAAAAAACAGAAATCTGCAGATTTATGTCTCTGATAATAAACATTGTTAAGCACTAGCAGTAATCAGAACAGGCATATTTGCTTAAAAAAAAACATTGCAGAATATATTTTGATTGGTTTTTTGTTTACTTCTTATACTCTGTCGTTTATTTGTATCACTTCCAGCTGGCAAGAACAGTCTTGCCAGACACTTTTGTGTTTATGACCCTGGAAACACAGGGTCATAAACCTGAGACTACAGAATAGGAAAAAAGTAGTAAGAGTTATTTAAACAATCCTCTATGATATCTTAGTGTGAAAAATAAAAAGACTCCAATTAGATAAGCCATTTCATAGTTGTTTATGATCATATTAAATTATAAAAACCATATTATTTAATGAACATATTAATTATCAACAATTTATGAATAAAGTTTTCTTAGAATGATTATATTTTAATAGATTACAGGGGTATAGTTCCACGGTCAGCCTCTTCTTCCTCCTTCCATTGATTGATTCAGCAGGAAACTAACTACTTCTTGTCTCTTTTCCTGCCCCTCCATAGATACAGCTACAATGTTTTAGCCAGATTATCTCCCTGACCTGGAAAACTGCACATTCCCACATGGGCTAGCATGAATTAGTGAAGTAAATTTCCATAAACACATGTTAAGATTGGTTTAAATTGTCAGGAAACCTCATCCTAAAAGCTCAATACTGCAAACACAATTAACATTGAAGCAGCAGTATTGTCCAGTTCCTCTCTATTGCTTAGCATAACACTTGTTCATTAGTTTAGTCTCCTTTGAGTACTTCCATGTGCATTTAGGAAGCTGGTTAAGCATTCCTGTCAGCCCACCTTGATATGGAATTAATACTACATCTCTGAAAATGACCTATGACCTGGAAAATTTTAATTCAAATATTCCCTTTTACATGGTCATACAACCCAACAGATGTCCTAATTATTTTATTTCTTTATTTTAATCTTAAAAATATCATATGGTGCCTCAGCACGTCATTAGAGACATCCCAGCTTTGACAGGTCTGATGTTTAAACTAGCACTTCAGCTAATTAAAGTCCTAATTATTCCTTGTGCATCTTAGACCAAATTTTAATAAAAAACTTCATTTTTCACAGTATATCTTTTGAAAATGATGAGTTAAATTTGGCTGTATAATATTCTCATGTATATATAACAGAGCTAACCTGATGAGCTTCTTTATCTTCTTTCTTTAAGGACCTGTACTTATTCTATCTACTAATGATCCCCATCTTATAATTCTTAACTCTGTACATTTCCCTTCCTCACAGTTTTCTCTGAAGTCTTTACTAGTATTATAAAGCATGGCCATGTAAGGGCTGGGCCTTAAATCCTTGCTGCACAGGGAGTTAAACTTCTCAAGAATTGTGAAAGACCCTAAAGATGGAGTTGGAAAAAGATGGGCTTAAAGTGTCAAATGAAAGACTAGGTCATCCAGAGCATCCAGGTGGAGCTACTAATGGATGGGAGTGCCATTTTCATAGTGCTGTTGCAGGTCTCAAGACTTTTGTCTAGGTCTGGGCTCCACAGTACAGGACAGGCATGGAGCTCCTGTAGTGAGTCCAGCAGTGGGCAGTGAATACAATCAGGGGCCTGGAGCTACTCCCTTATGAGGAAAGGTTGAGGGATCTGAGCCTGCTTAACCTTATGAATATAAAAATGTATTTGAAGGGAGTGTGCCAAGAGCCAGGCTCTTCTTGGTGGTCTCAGCCAATGAAACAAGAGGCAACAGGCAGAAACTGATAGAAGTTCCAACTGAATGTGAGGAAGAACTTTACTGGGTGAGAACGAACTGGAACGCATTGTCTGGAGAGGTTGTAGAGTATCCCTTACTGAAGATATTGAAGAACTGTCTGGATGCAATCCTCTGCCATGGGATGATCCTGCTTGAGAAGGGAGGTTGGACCAGATGACCACCCAGACCCAAGGGGCTGTGGGTGACCCCATGTATAAGGACTTAAAGAGCACAGTTGCTAGTCTCAAGCACTGTCAGGATCACAGCATGAACTTGCCACAGGATGAGTGACCACAATGGACCTGAGATAAGCACAGAAGGGAGGAATTCATGACAGGTAGGCACTGATTGAAGGCCTGGCAGAGGTGAGATCTGGTTAGCATATCCCGGGTAATGCATCTGGACAAAAATTCCCATTGTGACTCCTGTGGGAAAGGAAGCAACCTCTCATACACTTCTCGCTCCAAGTTATGGAAGAGATAACATCTGCAACAACCACTGAATCATTTCCAGATGCTTCATTTCTGGAGCCTTCCACCAGAGGACTGTGCATGATCGACAACATTAAAACTGTCTCCTCTGGCAAGGTACCTGGAAATTCCCACATGAACCTAAATGTACATCAGCTTGTTGAATTTGTTTTGTGGGCATCCCCCACCCCAAATAGATCAAGGCCTGTGACCATGACTTTGACTAACAGACGTCTACTTTCCTCACTGCTGAACCCACAGGTGTTGATATCTTTCATCTTCATGTCTACTCTTATGCTTTCTTTGCCTTTATTTCTTTTCCCTATAAGTTTTCTTAGATCATATTTTATACTTTTATATGGATACATTTCTATAGATTATATATATGCATATATACTGGTCATTCAGGGTTGTTTCACTCCAATCTACCCCAAGGGGTGTCTTGAACCTCAGAGGTAAGGTGTAACGCCATGATGGTCTCAATCATCCAATCAACTGCTGGAATTATCACCCCTCGTTCTTGAAAGGAAATTATAACAAAAATGTCTCCAAATCTCAAGGTTTCACTTTAAAATAGAAGATCACAAATATTCAAGGGAGAAAAGAATCTGCAAGCAGAACCAGAAAACAATTCTTTCTTCATCTCTGCATGTTCAGTCCTTTCTTCTGGTGAAGATTTACCGGAACAACGCAAAACAAATTCCATACATTTTTTTCCTGTGCCTAAGACTTTAGAATGGATTCTCTCTTAGTCTTTACAGATCCTGTAGATGGCAAACTTCCTCCACTAAGCATACTCACCTGTTGCAAAAAAACTTTTCATAAGACTACCTTAAACTTTTTTAAAAAGATACCTCGTATTCATACAGAAACTGATAACAAAATCTATAGGTTTATTATCATGTTGTAATTCAAAGGCAAAGAATGAGTTTTTATCAGATATTTAGAAAAATAGAGTTTTAAAATCTTGCTTTTAAGTCAGTTTTAGTCTTGGATAGAAGGACTATATTTAACCTTGGAAAGTTCTCTTCTCCTCAAAGGCCAGTTATTATCCTCAGTGTGTTTTATCAACTGCCTGTAACTGTGTTGCTGTCTTGTAGATCTTACTGCAAGGTGCTACTGCTCCCCTGCATTGCAGAGAGGTTTTGGAGCATAAAATTGTCTTCCAAATGGCACTCTGGCTAAGCGGATGTTTTGACTAACTCTTACAATGCTCAGTTTAGTCCTGGCCCCAGATTTAAATCCTGCCTCCATTGTTACATTTCATTCAGCTGCAAGCACTGCTGATAAAGTTGTTCCTGGGATTGCTTCTCTTAAAATTTAAATTAATCCATATATTCTTTTCAGTGAACTACAGAATTACTCCACCAAAGCTCAAGTTGTATTTCTTGGATTGACTGCATGTATTTTCAACATAATATTCCAATATCTTTGGTTTTGCCTATGGATTTGTCAGTCTCTGCTTTTTTACTTTTATATTTAAGTTTTCTGCAGCTTCTTTCAGCTCATATTGTATTAAAATATATATATGCTTACATATTTTGTTGGTCTTCATACTCCGCCCCCCCTTTCTTTCTCTCTCTCTCACCTTTTTATCTTTTTTTTTTTTTTTTACAAAAATATTTCTACTGTGGTAACCTGTGATAGGTCAGACAGATTTAAAAAAAGATTTTACCTGTACTAAACCATTTTAGGAACTTTATTGGCTTAGAGAGACAATAATTCTTTTGTGGCACAGCATGACAAGCCAGGGAAAGAGAAAACTTTGGTGTGCACTCAATTTTTTTATGAACTTGCGCCTGACTTTAAAAAGATTTTTGCTTGATTGCTTTTTATTGCCTCCTTAATATTAGTGATATTAGTTTGAAGGCAATGATATGGTAACTCAGAAGACTGATGGATTAAAAATCATGGAAAAGTACAGTCAATATAAAGGAGTCAGACAGTGACAAAGAGAATCTTTGTTAACCATGTAAATTGGGAAAAACAGAGTTATTCTGTGTACTGACAAGTTTTCATCTGATGGGCTGCAGGCAGTCCATTAAAACTTTGTTGTATTACTTAACATAGGATGCCTATAAACCTCTCTAGCATATGACAGCTGAACTGAAAAAGTAAATGAAATGCAATATTTTAGCACACAAAGTATTTCCAGCAGAGCTGAGAATGTTATTGCACAGGGCTGAGCTGAAATCTTGTTGAATATTGCACTGAAAAAAAATCTGCCTGCAGATATAGGGAAGGACAGCTAAAAGGAAAATAAAAATAAAAATGCAGAACTTGTCCTACTGAAATAATAATAATAATAAAAAAACTTTGGCTTACTTAAGTAGGAGGAAGAAGAGAGAATATCAATACTCTTTGTTTAGACACTGAAAAATCAGGCAAGAGGAGATCTATTAAAGCTAAAGGATAAAGCTGTCAAAAGAAGAAAAAAATATAATGTGAGCATGAATAAATTTATGTTGCTAATTAGTAATTTCAAACCATGAGAAGAACCAAGTATTGGAACAACATTTTATTCAGAGCAGTGAAGGACAAAAAAATTCAAAACCTTCTAAGATGAAGATTAAGAAATGTACAAGAAGGCTTATGCACTATATCTGCCTTCAATAACAGGAGCTCAAGTCACTGACCCAGAAATCTTATATCCTTGAGTTCCCAAGTACACATGCATTTTTTTTAATTTTGAAGTTAATATAAAAGAAATTGCATTTTAGCCCAGGTTCTATAAATCAGATTTTAATATTTGGCTATTTTATAACTGCATAAATATCTTTTGAAGAGCTGTTACTCTGGAAGAGAGTTAGATGCTCTTCAAGCAACTAGTGATAATATTAACTTCCCTTGATTGATACACTGAATGTGACCACATAGTATTCACTAGCTGGAACTATTTCCATGTAATTATTGCTGTGACATTTTTCAGAATAGCACTACTTGACATTTACAGTGAAATGTAGTGCTATTCTGAAAAATGTTTCCTTATATTCACTTCTTTGTGGACATTTTAGTCTGCCATCGCAGTAGGACACACTGTATGTGAACTTTCACTTGTACAGTGATTTTCTTTAAATTGGATAACTTCTGCAGTAATCTTTGGTATAAGGACAGAAATTTTATTAAATTTAGCCCTCTGTTGAGTACTGTTTCAATTTCTCAGAATGTGGTCAAAAATTTTCTGTGTGTGAATTATTACTACTGCTCTGAAGATGCTATACTGAAAGGATAAGACAGAAGAAGTATTTTTTGCATCCTACTGAGTGCTACAAATAGAAAAATAAAACTCATACTAAAGTTTAAAAGTTATATGACCTTCAAAATAATTTGTCTTCCTAGAATGTATATAATTTCATTTGCTCTCCCTCCATTTTAATGACAAAAAAAAAAAAAAAAAAGAGATTCTCTGTATGTAGTACTTCGAGGGACTGCAGAAATATGACTAGTAATTTATGGGGTTTTGTTGTTGCTGTTTTTATTTACTTGGTGAACAGCTTCACTTTGCATTTTAGAAAAGAATAAATATTTATAAATACAAAAGTGAGATACAGTTCTTCTTTTAGCAATCACTTCTATAAAATTTGAAAATAACAGTTACATTGCATAGTTTTATGTGCAACCTAAAGACTTCCTAACCTTAGGAAAATAGGGACTTAGATAGAGCTTGGTATCTTAGCTACATTATTAAGTAGTAATAAGTCCCAGTCTTATTGCAAAATTTGTCCAGAAGTTACGTATTTACTTGTACTAATGTTTTTTTCTTGAAGAGAAAACCAACACTCAGTTATACACAATTGGCAAGGAAGACCATTTTAAATTATTAGCATTGCATCAGCAAACCTCTTGGCTCTCCTGTCTCATACCAAGGTGCCGAGCATAAAAGGGCTGGGTGCAGTGTCTGTCAAAGGAATAATAATTGGCCCCAAGTTTTCCAGCATAACAATAATATATTACGGGCTGTTTCTTTCTGCTGTGTCTTTCCTTTGGGACGTGGTGAGAAATTTTCAGTCATCATCCATCACTGGCAATTGCTGTCCCTTTCTAGATGGGTGATTAACAGACACCAACAATATTGTGGGAATTTGCGGACTATGCAAAATGCTCTGCTAGCACAACTCTTCCAGTTACAGCCTCAACAAAAACTTCTTTCATTTTTCACAACAATTTATTATACATCTTTGAAAGTCATAGAAGCCTTTATATCTTTTCATATTGCCGGAGTGTGGAACCCAAAAAATTAACTTATATGAAAACGCCTTGGTCAATAAATACAACATTTTCTTAGGCCCATTATTTTATTGAAATAAAGAAAAGCCTTTAACACCTCCTTAGAAACAGCTTGTGATTTTCCAGGTTCTTATCTTTAATTGCTTTGTAGTCCACCCTACTGATCAGCAGTTTACTCATTCCAATTGGCAGATTTTAACTGTGAGTTTGTAAAATTCATATAGAAATTGTGGAGTATAAATACTCTTCAGCCATTCTGATACATTAATTTACTGGGTATTTAAAGGAATGAATTCTTTTGATACTTTGAAATAAGTTACTATTTCAACAGATATTTTTGGAAAAAAATGTCATTATTTTGGGGTTGTTTGTTTTTCCTCATCTTTTTCCCCTTGAAGGATAATGAATATTTTGTCTTTGTTTGTTGATTTAAGAGTTAGGAAAGAAACTCCACTGCTTTAGATGATACTTTTGTTTCATTACTTAGAAATTCAGATGTACAGACTAGTACTCTCATGTGATGGTGTCTGGAATCACCAGTCCAAATAGAAAGTTTGTATCCTTAGGTTTGGTGGGTCTGAACCTCAGGCTGAAGCTTAGCTTGGCGTGGAAGAAGAAAGAGTGACTCTCACGTGGGTTGAAGATAGATGTTTATTGCTCCAGAGAGAGCGCCGGAGAGTCCCTCTGGGGTTCAGGTCTCAGCTTTTGTATCAGGAGCATGGGGAGGGGCAAGGGTAAGCCATAACCAATACCAGGTAAGGAGGGAGTGACCAAGACAGAAGGACAATACACAGGAAATCTGATACATGATACAGGGTTGAAATACTAAAGGCTTCGCCATTCATGTTAGCCCTTCCCACCCAGAATGTTTCAGGTTTCTGGACAGGGACACAGAACGATTGGCACACCCACCATCAGGAAAAAACCAAAAGGGTTAGTAGACTGCACCACTGTTAAATGCACCGCAACACTCTCGTAAGTTTATTCTTTAGATTATTAGTGCTATTGCATAAAAGTATCAAATTTCTCACAATATCTCACTTTACAGTCATGCCTTGCTCCATTTTAGCTCACAGCCATTTCTCAGCTCTTCTACGGTAGCTTTATCCTTAGCTTATAATCTTCTCTTTGTAATTAGGGCTATCCTACTCCACTATTTAAATTTTACTGATTACTAAAACCTCTCTCTTGCTTTTTCTACTTCATTGGAACTTCTTCTGCTAAGTTCTCACTGATTTTTTTTTTCATTTTATGATGCAATGTCCTTTGTGTCTAGGTTTTGTCCTGAGCTGTCCAAAAAAGTTGTTTGTCCCCTAAAAATTCAGTAGTATCTACTTCTAGCTCTTCAAAATGTTTCTCATTTTTCTCCAAATAAATGTTAGGTAAGTCCTATAAGTCGTTTTTTTTTGAATGCATGAAGGGGGAAAATGTGGTAGCATTGTGAGTAGGAATTGTTAGGAGTTGCCACATCAGGTGGTTCATCAGAGGTCAGCCTGCTGCAGCACAATTCCTCCAAGTCCAGCTGGTAGTGAGGGTGAGCAAGTGCTCCCAGGAGGTAAACATGCATACAGACCCACAGTGCACATGTAAGTATGCACATAGATGGCCAAACAGAGAAACACAGACAAAATAAAAGCAGAAAAATCTTGATCCTGCTCTAGCTGATCAAGATAAAAATCAGACATGGAAAATACAAAAGTATAGTTAATATAGTTTCATCCAGTAGCTGGCCTAAGGTTTTACCCAGCATTTGGCCCCTAGATTCACCAGGTCTCCCCAGTTGTCTCATGTAATACCATGCAAATGGGACCTTCCAGTAGGTTGTAAAGAGCTGTGGACACATGTTGGCACGCACCCCACACCCCCAGCAGGTGTTTCCAAATAGGGAAAGAGTTTCAGTTTACTTCTAGACATTTTAGGAACTTTACCTAGATTTTTCCATACCCTCCTGGCAGTAATTGGCTCAACACCAGCACAAGAGCATGAATTGGGCTCTGAGAGTGTAATTCAAAGCCTCTTGGTGATCCTATTGGCAGCAAGCCAAATTGCCCCTCCTAAAACATTCAGTATTTGGGAAGAAGTACAAAGGAAGTAAGAAGTTTTTTGGAGTGTTTTTAGCAAGGTGTCATTAGTTTCTTGGACATTTGTGCAAGGCTTTTCTTTTGTTTTCTGTAATATTTGTTATTTGATATTTTTCTTTATTAAACCTTTTGCTTTACAAAACACCTCCGAAGAGCAGTCTAGCTAATTAATTTTAGTCACTTGTCTGCAAAGTCTGGACCCTCAGAAATTGATACATCAATACATGGTTCATTACACTCTGGCCATGCGCTAACCTCTATCAGACACACCCAGAGCTCACTGGTAGAGTCCCAGATTCTCCAGTCACTCCTCCTGAAGCCAACTCTCAAATTCTTTGGTCCTTCAAGAACCTTTGACCTCTCTTATACCTGGATCCCAAACTTATTCTACTCTCTGGCTAGTCTGGCCTGATCTCCCTACTGAAGCACCTGCACATGGGCATACACGCACTACATACGCATTCTGCTACCTCCAGGTGCTGCACCATGGACACATCGGCTCTGTCCCATGGCCTGGCTCCAGTGGCTGCACTCAGGCCTCAAACAGACAAATGTGCAGACAACAAGCAGCCCTCAGCCAGTTAGGAAAGGAATTTTATAAGAAGGCAAGACAGATTGCCTTCTATTCCCTCTATTTTACCATGCTTCCTAGTCCTCAAACCCTTCCCTTTCCCCATCTTAGTTTCTCCTTCCAGCATGACATAACAAAGGTTGTGTAATCCCAGAATTCTCTTCCCAGCATTTCATAACAAGCCACATCCACCAAGGCTCTTTTTACATGTATCAGGTAAAAACAAATTTAAACAAATTTTCCCTCCCAACTTCTCCATCACCCATCTTGAAGATTTAGGTTTAATGAAGGAAGACTTAAAGAGCTATCATTATGACTTTTTTGGCAAGGCAAGGGCTAAGTTCAGTCCTATTGTGAGATCTTTCATGGGACAATTTCACATGCTGAGAGTGATTTTTAGATTATAATTTCTGGAGATAGCATTCCCGTTATTGTACATACACTACATATTCCACATACTGTATCTGTAATATGATTTAAAACTGTAATGTACTACAAACTTATCCACAATGAGGTTCTTTTTCTGATTTAGCTCCCATTTTGAAAAAAACCAGATGAATATATAGATGTCATCCTTTTGATGTTGAGCGTATGTGTTTTTAATCCATCAAAATTGTAACGGAAGATTGAGTGAACACATAAATGTGTTTGCAAATACCTCTCCTAAGGCTTTGCACATTTTGTGCTATGTCACGGTGGCAACAACATCAATGGTCTTTTACTAATGTCTATATTTTTATACATTCAGTGAATTGTTTTCCCTTGCAGTAAAAGGCTCTGCTAAAAATATCTGAACATATATATTGTTGAATTACAATTGCTAGCCTCTATTTTTTCTGATTTGTATTATATTTAGAAAGATAAATGCAATATCCAATGTACACTTATAAAAAAAAATACATATTTTACAATCATCTGCGCAAAAACTTACACAATTGTGTTGCAAAATATTTAGACCTAAATTTACTTAAATTACACTCACTTTAAGTAAGTATACCTTAATTTACTCCTTTTATATTCTCCAATGGGTGATAAAATGAATGTGGTGATACATACAAAAACCAATTTTAAGATAACACATTAAAGCAGGAAACTGCTATGTGTTATCAGTATTCATAAAATCTGGTCAGAATAACTTTGTTGGTAAAGGGGTACTAGCAAAAAAACGCCAACACAATATGAGCAGGACCCAGTCCTCCCTGAGGATTTTGGGTCTCTGATTTCACTGTCTTCCACATGGGGTTTACTTCTTGAGGCAACAGACTACAGCATAGAAATTCCAAAAATTAATTAAAATATTAATAGAATTTAAAAAAAAATCTGAGTAATGAAAAGGTGCTAAACATTGTTACCAAAATAGTTATGGAGTGTATAAGAGGCTTAATCTAACTATTAAGAAAAGTTTTTCAGAAGAGTATTAGTGGTTAAAATTTCTACAATTTTTAAAGCAAAGAAAATGAAAGGAACTTGAAAAATGCATCTTTTATCCTTATGAAGTTATAACAGTATGTTCACACAAAATTATTTCAGGGATATTCCAGCAAACAATTTCTGTGTGCATTGGGGTTTTGTTTTGTCTGTTTTCTCTAATTTGAAATTCCACTTGTGGGACCATCTGTAATCACATCATCTAATGGTTTTACAGATAACTCTCAATAACTGTCTTCTGATGTCAGTGGACTATAAAGTTTTCTGCAACAATGGAATTAAAACCTCTGTTGGAGAAAGGGTAAATATCTCGTAAGGAACTTTTCAAAAGTAGGAGAAAAATTTGAACACAATATCTATGGAACTCAATATTTTTAATTCATTATCCTTGAAAAAGTTTCAGGACTGTGAAAATGTTCCATTTTAGAGGACACAATTCAATTACTTAGATTTCTATTTGATCAAATATACACAGTGTTTTGTTTCACTTACATGAGAAAGGTTTTACCTTTTTATTATGTGAAAGTTTTGATATTATTCTAGTGGTGTTTATGAAATTGATATTATTTGTAGTTGTGAAAGACTAAGTCAAAAACCACCTATCTGTTCATGATGGGTCAATTAAATCCTATCATAGATTTAATTCATGCCTTTTTTATTCCATGCTAACACAAGGGTAATTCAATTGATACTGATCAAACTAGCTGCAGGTGGTGCTGATAGGCTGATAGCACAGGATCTGGGAGTGTTTGAGTGTCCTCCTGAAGGTGATAAACTCATTATTGGAACTGCATGCAGCTTTGCCAGTTGCTTTTGTGCAGTTTTAAGATGATGACGTCAACAGACCTGGGGCAACTACAAGTCTGATTGTATCTGGTGCCTGTCACCTCTGCATCTCCCCTGCACCATCCTCTTGAATGAAGGATGGGTTTAACTTGTGTGGTGTGATTGGGTTTTTGGTTTTTGTCCTGCTAAGGCTGAGACATTCAGCAGTTATCCTCAACATACAGCAAATTATAACATCACTGTCTGCCTCAGTACCCCCTTCCTGGATCCTTAACTCTTTTTCTCCCGCACTTGAATCTGTCCCTGTCTCTCCCATGAGCATAAAACATGATCTCATTTACTCCTTTGCCTTTGATCCCAGATTTGCTGTACTTGTGCTCAAATAGGATTTTTCTGATTCTGTCTGTTGATTTTGGCTGGGACAAAGTAAACTTCACAGCAGCTGAAAAGGGGGCTATGCTTTGGATTTGTGCTTGGAACTGCACTGATAGCACCGGAATGTTTTTGTTGTTGCTGAGCAGCACTTGCACAGTGTCAAGGTCTTTTATGCTTCTCAGTCTACTCTACTGCAGAGAAGGCTGGTGATGCACAACAAGCTGTGAGGAGACACAGCCAGGACAGCAGATCCCAGCTGACAGGGAGATCCAAATGTCTTTTGTGGTGCTGCATGTGTGTGCTACCTGTCATGTCCAGTTGTCTTCTCTATCCTGCTGAATAAGCATACCCTCAGCCAGTACCTGGGCAGTGGTCAAATAATGTGCTTAGAGTCCAACACTGCAACCCCATGATCTTCTACATATTAAACACCACTGTACCCCTAGATTTAATGCAAATAGAATGATTCCTGATGCATCAGTACTGGATGCAAAAAGCTGCCATGCTTTCCTTTCCTCTAGTAGACTTCTTTCTTGTTGATCAGAAACTACCATTTATTTATTTGAGTTTTTTCAGTAAGATAACACTTTCTGGGTGGGATGTGGTGCACTATATTTCCCCCATGTTCCCACAAACAAAAATTACTGTCTGGTACACTGTGTTGAAATGCCACCTCTCTCCTGAGAATGGTCACATGCTGCACGGCTATGTATCTTTGATAATGAGACCCCAGGAGCCTCTCCTGAGACGTGTATTTCAAAGCAGGACTATTTTCTTTTAAAACAGGCAGTAAAGTTATTACTTTTTAGATAATGGCCACTGGTACAAATCCTCAGCAGACAGGAGTTTCATTCAGCATGAGGGACTTAAAAACCACATATATTGCCAGCAAGATGCAAGCCCTGATCTCAAAGGTTTTAAATTTTGCTGGGCTTGCAGTCTGCTTATTTGCTGAAGTTTTGCAGATAACAAGTCAAGCTTTACAGGGCAAGGATAGGTTGTTAGATCAGTTGACTTTTTAGTGTTTTAGACACTGATTGTTCAAAGCTCATAGGCTTAATTCTCTAGTTGTGTTGAATAGTTATCAGGATGACAACTATGCAAAAATAGTGCAGAAAAGCAGGTTGTCTTTCTCATCTCCCTCTCCTACAGGGTGCTTTTCCTTTAATCTGTTTTCTCACTCTCAGTTTGGAAAATGTGTGCTTTGGAAATATAAGAGTAGAAGGATTTGGAAATAACTGTGGATTTTCATGGAAAAAGCTAATAATCACTAAGTTACCATTTCAGAAAGATGGGTGACTGTTCTCTCCCTCTAGTAATTTCAGAACAAACACAAGTCATAGCTATATTTTGTAAGAGATTTAATTTTCTATATTTGTAGGTGAGTACACATCAGTTTTGAGCACGTTCTGAGAAATGCCTGGGTTTCTCTGGAACCAGAGAAATTTAGAGAGGTGATAATCACCAGGCTGCTCAGGCTGGGGTAATTCTGAGACAGTGAATAGTTAAAACACCAAGGAGTAATAACTTCAAGCAGGGGAGCATTCACCTACTTAGGCACTTCCTGTATTATACAACACAGTGAAGCAGAAGCTTTTGATATTGAAGAAATTGATTTGAGGACCTCAGTCCTACTAAATCCATGCTTGGAAACTTAATTCATGCATTTAAGTTTGCCTAGTATTTCTATTAAAATGTTGGATTTGCTGACATTTCTGAGATTTTGTCAAGATGGCTACAGCCCACACAAATATAGGATATGAAAATGTATAGAAGCTGCTCTTAATAATTGAAAAATAGTGCATGAGACACTGGAAAGGAGAAATAACTTGTAATTAGAACAGTTAAAACATTCTATCTTATATCCAATGAATTATTGACTAAAGTGCATTAACAAAATAAAGCCAGCTGCAGAGTGTATATCATAGCTGGGGAAGAGTATTGGGGGAGCGCAATGTTTTGCTTTGCCCACTAATTAGTAATGTTAAAAAAAGAGGGAAGAAGCTTATATCAAATTAATCAGGAAACTGAGTTAATCAGAAACACATGGAACTGTGTGGCAAGAGCTAGTATTAATCAATAAAATATTCTGGAATAATGCTAGGCATTAAAAAATGAGGGCATTGCAGGACTATATATCAAGGTTTGCAATCATCAGTGAACATGTAATGGGAACTCTTTTACCAGCTGAAGCCCTGGAGGAGTAACCAACCTGAAAGCATTCACTGGAATACCTTATTGCAATGTATTTTATAGTACTTGAATTCGCACATCACCACAATAGAGCAAAATAGTTTATTAATTTATTTACTGAAATCAGTGAGGATCATCATTACACAGTTCCTACAGTGCACAAGAAATTTTAATTTCCATAGCCAATCCTCAGGTAGTTTATTGATGACAGTTCATCAAGAAATAAGAGAGAAAGAGAGAGAGCACAGAGTTTGCCTAAAGGATGATGAATTTCTTCATCCCTTTGCCTAAAGGGCATCTCCTAGTGAAGCCCATGTTATTAGCTCAGTAGAATAAGTAGTTTATGACTGAAGCTTTTTTGTACAGTTCCAGACTATATTCAGGCTAGACAATATCAACCCTGTAAATGTATTAAGCTTAAAAGTTTAATGTCCTTACTCTTGCAACTCAAATGGCTTCATTATATTTCGAGACTGCTTGGATGATAATTTAAAAATCTTTTTTTTTTATACAACATTTGACAAGTAACCCCCAGTTATCTTGCATGTCTCAAGACAATTTTTTGTCTAGAGTAACAAGAGTTTATGGTCTCAAGGGTATTGTTTATGTCCAGGTGGTATTTTGGTACAAGGAAATTTTCTAATCACTGCTTGTGGGTTGAACGGTTCTTGTCACGAAATGTCGAGACTAGGCTTTTTCACTTAGCAGGAGAGATATTCTGCAGTATGTAAAGTAAGGCCTATGTGATAGAAGACAAATATCTTAGAATAACTCCTCCCAGATTTTCACAGTATTTTTAAAAATAAGTGATGAATTTTGCAAGATTTTATTCTCTCCCTCTTTTTTTTAAATATTGTTTTTCACTTAATATTTTCATTTTCTAAATTTCATTTTAATTTTGTAATTCTAGGCTTCTCTAAGAGAAAATTTATGAACTTCAGAGAGAATTATTATTGCTGCACTTACTACAAAAGTGAATGCACTAAATAGGAAAACTATTAATCAAACTCCAATATTTTAATCATAAATTTTCACTAATTTAAGAATTAAGAGTTACAGCTGCGGTGCTTTATTTTGTCATTGCTGCCTAATGGACAGTTTATAGACAGATTTTATCCCAGGGAACACAAGTCCAGGCCTTCAAGGGTGGTGCTCAGCAGTGGTGTTTCCTGGCCTGAGAGGAGCTAAAGTTTAAGCTGTCCTGTTTACTGACCTGCTGAACTACTGGCTCAGGGTGACAGAATCCTGACACTTTTTCATGTTATGTCAAAGCTAAGCAAGTAACTTCCAACACAGCAAATGAAATGTTTCAGTTTGAAGATATCAAAAGGTTTCAGTTGAAAATTATGTAGATCCTATTTAACAGCTCACAAATCCAAAACTGATTCAGGCTCAGCTCTCACTATGGCAGCCTGTAGTTTCACAGTAAAGGAAAACAAACCTTTAAGACACTATTGTAAGCACAGGTGAGTAAAGATGAAAATTTATAAATAAATGCTAACAATTGAATTTTATTTTGTGACTCATAAAATATACAGGAACCTGAACCAAAGAGTTAAATTACTCTGTTCTTTTGTATTATTTTTCATAGCATTTTTAAAATTGAAATATAGGTAAAAAAAATACAGAGGGTTCAGAGAAGCATCTCTGAATTTGCAAAAGAGGCTGGACAGAAACTCAGTTCAATACTTGAGTTTGTGTCACTCTTGCCATGTAAGTGAAACCTTTTTGGAGACCTCTTGTTTACTGGAAAAGTGAGAACCTGGAATACCTGTGCCTGGAGAGAACTCTTTGTACCAGGTAATTTTTTACATTGACCATGTTCTGCATTGCACAGATTAGATAAATATTCATCCTTCCAGGACAGGATATTTCCATTTAGGGAAGAAAAGCATATTTTTTTTCTGCATGTTTTTTACTAGATTTCATTAATTATAAAATTCTTCATTATTACTAAGAGTAATTAAAAAACTTTGGACAGTTTTCATAATGTTACCATTTTCATTTCAGTGAAAACTGCTCATCAATTTAAAACATATTTGGTTTATGAAAAGACTGAAAAAAAAAAGTTAATTTAGTTTTAAAGTCAAATAATAGTTCTAAAATATGTTTTAAATATATGTAGCCAGATGTCTATGCAGGTGTGCAGACAGTCAGTATCAGTGTGAAATCAGTTATGTAGTAAGAAGCTGCATTGGAGGGACACAGTAACACCATCTGTGAAGCTGTTCTCCTTCAGACTGCACATTTAAAGATGCTGAGCTAAACCTAAAACTGAGAAGCTTTGGAAGTCACCAACTTTTTTCTTCTACGTCTTTTCAGCTGTTCATGAGTGTAAGTTATGCATGAGAGACTTTGGGCCTTTCTATGCCAGTGCATTCTTCTGTGATGTTATCATCATAATTTTAGGTTTTGAAGATAAGAGAAAAATGTCTATGTCTCTGGTGTCTCTGTATTTATCTTCCTGTATTGCAGAAATCAAGAAATTAACGAGATTTTCAAAATTGTCTTTGTGTCAGATCAATAGGAAATATTTCTTTTGATTGAAATTTATGAAACAGTTTTTATATGTAAGTAGAGTTGTAGTTCTGTTGTGAGAATCAGAGGTTTAAGTACAAATTTTAGAAGATCATTTACTACTCTGTTTGGCAGCTTTCCCTCATACACATATTTCTTATGACCTTGTCTTCCTTGCAATGTGAATGCCACACAATCTTGAACTCTGAATGGCTTTTGATTCGAGCTGCATATTAACATAGAAAATATATGAACAACATCAGGAGTGCCTTGCTGTTAAGACTTCTGTTGTTACTTTAGTCTAACATCTCCTCTGAAACAAAAAAAAATTGTTAGAGTTTCTGCTAAACATTCATGGATAGATTTCAAAGGGTTATAACTAATTTCTTTTGCAAGAAATTAGTTATAATTTCTGAAAATTTTTGGACTGAAATTAATTATAGTAATTTTATGGAAAAATAAAATGTGCTCTGGGAAATGAAATTGCATTTAGGGTTTTTTAGGTACCTTATGAAGAGAGATCACTTTTTATTCCATTCTTTGACCCCAAATAGATTGTTTTGTTTTGTGTTTGATTTGTGGAGTTCTTTTGTTTGTTTGTTGTTTTTTGTTTGTTTTTAATAGATTGGAGATATTTTCCCTTTAACTGGGAGCATGGATATGAATGAAGCTATTACACATTCACTGTGCAACAGAGCAGATTTTCCTCTAAAATGTGCGAGCATTTAACATCTGCTTTGATTATCTATCTATAAACACAACTGTTAAGGAAACAAATCTATTTCTGCTTTTGTGAGTCAAGACATTAGATTAAATTTTTGAAGGAACCAAATTTCTTTTTCCATTTTAAGAAAAAAATTCTTTTTCTTGATAATCCAAAATGAATAATTTTTATGGCATATCTAAAAAGAAAAAAAATTCCACAAAATGAAAACTTTATGTTTTTTTGGAGAACTGTAAGAGGAAGGTAAGTCAGAAATTTTATGAATCATCATGAACAATAACATAACAGTCAATCCAATCTAAAAGAACAATTAGAGATTACACTGAATGGGTCATGTGCACATGTGTAGAGATATAAAAAGGCCGGGCTGTATCTTATTTCTCCTACATGACACCACTTTTTTATGTCTGTTGTGGGAAACCAGAACTGTGGCAAATTCTCTGAGACCTTATGTTGCCTATTTAGTCTGAAAATTCACCACCATCTCTTATATCAAAGGAAATTTTTTTAGTAAAGAGTAGAATATTTCAACCTCTAGACTCATAGATGTGCATTTTTGGGAGTTTATTTATATTTTATTATGTACCACATTCAAAACTCAAATAAACTTGAATTTCTGAGCCTTTAAACTTCTTTTCCAGAAATTGTCTTACTTGTAATATCCTTTTGATGACCTAAGCTTTACTTCCTCTCATCTTAATTTTTCTTTTGCACTGCTTATCCTGTATGGTAAAGAGATTGCATATCACTTCAGCCTAAATATTCAGTTCCATTTTACAGCTGAATTTTATACAAATTATTTATAATTTGTAAGTTTTCAGAATGTATATGTTAAACCTTAAAAGAACCTATGATATATCTCCTATGTGGGTGTACCATGTTCTCATAGGAATCAGTGGAATTATGAATCTACTTTTGTTGCATAGGTGTAATTGTCTCAAAAATATCACAAATAAAATGTATAAAGGGGATTAAGTAGAATTATCGTGAGAATTAAGGGGGTTTTTGCTTGTGCATATGTGAATAAAATATGGCAGTTTGTGTTAAGCTTGTTGAACTGAAAATTGGAACTTATGTTTTAGCTAAGCAAGGACCAAATATTGCTAATAATTGAGTTTGAGGGAAGAAGCATGTATTTGCAATTGATTTCTTATTCTATTGAAGTCATGAACTTCATGGATTTTGTCCTGCAATTACCTTAATGTCATAAAAAGCATGTGCAGAATAGGTTTGCATGGAAAAGCAAACACTGTTCTGTGATAGCAGAAAGGGTTCTTTCTGACAGTGTGGAGTTATTATGAAGATTAACATAAAAAATAGTACCATTAAGTTGAAGTCATAATTTCAATCAATCCCCAGATCTCACAGTTCTTGAATTCTCTCTTCCTTCCTGTGAATCACCTTCCCTAGAGGATTCCCATACTAATAGTATTGCTTTCATTAATATTTGTGGGCCATAAGTTACTTAATAATTCCTGGACTATAGTCACTTCTAATTCTAAAGCTAGCATTTACAAACCTTTTACTTTAATTGAAAAAGATGACACATAATACAGCAGAAAATTTGTCTTTTTTTCTTCAGCATCTGGAAGTTAAAATAAGCATGGAGAGAGAAACAAAGACAAACAATTTTGTAGATTCTTAGGCATTTTAAAAATGTGGTTAAGATGGGAAAAGTGAGATGGAGAGGGTCTTTTTCTTTCCAGCTCAGATAGTCACAAATTGATTTTTTTCCTTTTTCCTCTTCCTGCTTAATTTTCCCTTCCCGTTTGTCAAGTGCAAATTCTGAATGTCAGCTGGAAATCTGCAGTGTTTGTTTGAGATTAGTCTGTGCTAAGAAATGTGAATACTGAATTGTCTTCTAAGTACATTGGAATTTGAAATTTAGAGAAAGTGATATAATACTCATGTACTGTCCATCATGCTAAGTAAACTTAACACATAATCTTTCTCATCAAATACTCCTTTTTATGCAGGAGCATGTACAGTGACTGCTAGAGAGCCATCTTTGTTTTAACAGGATGGGCCTTTTTGCTTTCCAATGGAGAACAATTTGTTCTAGCAGATTCAAAATTTATTTTCATAAATATACTGCAAAGTATTTGATTTCCTAATATACTTCTCAAGGGATACTGTGACCTTAGGAATAGCTATTAAGTGTCCAGTCCATCTCCTTTCCAAACAAACATTTTTGTTTGTTTGCTTATTTATTTTTGCTTAGGATTCTGAATGTTTATAAGGCTTATTTAGAAACAAAAATATTCTCTCTCCTCCTTTCTACTGGTTCTGGATACTTAATGAAAGTTTACTATTACAATGTCATAGGAGAGTTCAAGCTGGATGGGACCCCAGGAGGTTCTAATTTCTACACAAGGCAAGTCACCTGAGAGATCAGATCAGATTGCACAAGGCTTTATCCTGTTGTGTCTTGAAGAATTCCAAAGAGGGAGACTGCGCCACTTCTCAGGGCAACCTGTTCCAGTGTTTGACTGTTCTCATACTGAAAAAAGTTTTTGTTACACTCAGTCTAGACCTTTCCTTTTTCAACCTCTATCTATTTCTCTTCTTCCTCCCACTGAGAAGATTCTGCTTCCACCTTCTAAGTGACCTCCTCATAGATGCTAGCACTATGGTGCTACTAGCTGTCTCTAAAGTTGTTTCTTCTTCAGGCTAAACAAACCTTCTCTCTTTATCCTCTCTACACAGGGTAAGTGCTCCTTTCAAATTCTTAGGAACTTACCCTTCACAAGTTCCTAAAAACAAGGGGGTGTTCTTACAAACCCATCAGCCTGCTCTCCAAGCACCACTGGAAGCAGCCCATCTGGACTTGTGCTCAACCTACACTAAACAAATGCAGTGGTAGATTTTTCTCTTGCCCTTGACAGACAGTTACATCAAGCTTATTTTCAAACAGCTTTATATTCTTCAACTGAGTAATGACTTCTGATTTTCCCCATTAGAATAATAATGTATTTGCTTTTCATGGACGTCTAGAAATCTATAAAAGACATACTTATTACTGTCAACTGTCCCTTTTCCTTTTTAGATATATGCTTTATACTCAGAAAAAGATTTGGTTGTTGAGGAAAAGATTAATAGAAAAATATTTGTACTTTCTTTAGTTTTAGGTACACAGTTGTGTTTCATTATTTAAAAAAATTATGCTTTCAGGCTGTTCACTGTTGCACTCACCCTCTTTTCAAAAAATGTAATAATGAAAATCCAAAGTACTTTAAGAGAATTGAAATGAGGACAATAAAAAGACTGAAAATATCTCTACTCAGTTGTGACTTAGTTTATCTCCTTTGTTTAGATATACAATGCAAATTATTTTAACAATGCAATTGTTAATCACTAAGTATTTTCAAACTTAGATTGTGTGATTGTGTTTAAATACATAATTTCAAAATTTCCAATTCTGAAAATGGAAATACAGAATATTAGCTACATATTTTAATTTCCAAACTTGGGATACTTTTTTTTTTGTTTGTTTGTTTGTTTTTTGTTTTTTGTTTTTGTGTTTTGGTTTTGGTTTTGTTTGTTTGGTTTGTTTTGGTTTTTTGTTTTTTTGGTTTTTTTAATTGAAGTCTTTGAGGTCCTTGTGTTGAAACTAGATAAGGTATTCTGCTACTTATTTATTTAAGAGAAAGCTTTCAGTAGAAATGGATAAGACAGAGTTTAAATGTTTCTTACAAAGACTGAAGTCTCTAGCGGAACAAGATAAGTGCTCTTGAACCTGATAAACTCCTCTGTGGATGAGAAGAGAGGACCTTGGCTTCCCTCTTTTAGAAATCCTTATGCTTCCAATCTACTTTAACAAACTTAGACAAGTAAAGGGAGTGACATGGGCTGAAGTATATCAGAACAATGTTAACATGCAAGCAACATCTTTAATTGGCCTCTTATGGTCCACTTATTATTTGGAATAGTCATAGGTGGTAGAAATGAAGTTTATGCTGAGGCACTACTTCAACTGTAAAAAGGATTTTCAAGAATACTTATTAGTGAAGCTCAGATGGTTTCTTTGTGTGAATGTCACTGGTGCAAGACGAAGCCTGTATAGGTCTATCCTGTATGGCCACCTGCTGAATTTCTGCCACATTTGAGAGGGAACCCAAAATAATGGGAAGTTTGGGGGAGAGCAAAACGCAGATCAATATGATCAATGCTATGTTCTAATTTATTCCATCTGAAATGGCAGGTTTTGTACAGTTCTACTCAGTTTACATTTACAGGTGTATTCTCATTGGCATACAACACAGAGAAAATGCAAACACCCATTGTTGAACAAACTCTCAAGGCAGCTACTGTGTCCCCACTAATTACCATACTTGCTAACTACTAGAAAACCCTCTGTCCTTTGCCAACACCTTAAGCTGTAATTAAGGTAGAAACCTGCGCCATAAACTTGGCACTGAATTTCTACCTGCGCCACTAACTTTTACAGGCCTCAACGATGAGGACCAGTCTGGGTGATTCAGTTACGGTCTAAATACAAATCATGTCCACCTTCTCTGAGAAATTCTGCTACATGCCACCATCCCACTCTCATTATAAAATGTGTCCCAGACTTTGGAGTTGTCCCTGTCCAGAAACCACCCCAGAGGGATGTGTCTGGGGCTTGTGCTTTATGGTGTGCACAGTTTTGTCTGATTACAGGAAGGGCACTCCTCTCCTGGCTTTTAAAATATTTCTTACACATCAGGCTTTTATGATCTCCTGAGTACAAGGCCTTACTGTATTTTCTCTTCAAATGGACAACTTTAGTAGACATCTAACAAATCACCTTTGTTCAGTTTTGAAGGTACTTTGGGGTATAATTCACCTTCACAAGTTTGTCTTTGGGCTTCTTGTAAGTTCTACAGTTAAGTGAGAGGTTGATGAATCATTTCTTTAGTTTGTTAGACAGATGATATTTGATTCAGAAACTAGAGGAGTCTCTCTCTGTTGACCTTTGATACTCTCTCTATTTCATTGCCCTGCAAGTATTTGTACTCCAGTATTTATAGGAAACTATGCTGACTTGGTACTGTAATTTTTTTTTGTCAAATTTCAGCTGAGCACATTAGTATTGCCATCTAAACAGTAATATTAATCATTACATGCACGTCTTCATAAATTTCTTTAAGAAATCTTCTTAATAATTAATGTGGGTTTTTTGATAACTCCAAGATAAGCTAGGAAAGATTTAATAACATTTCTGCAAATGACCTACCAAGGTCTCAAAATCTATTATAATAATTAATGTTTAACTGTGAAGTTGAGCATATTTCACATAATTTTTAATGTGTGCTCCTGATAAATATTGTTTACAATACCAGTGATTAATCAGTGTTATAACTACATGTCCATGTGCATAAAGGAGAAACACCCCAAATGAATTTAAATTTTTGTATTATTGAAGCTAGACAAGAGAAACTGTGATCTGTGTATGAGATAAAGGGCAAGAATGCTTGGTAGAACTGCCTCTGGGGCAAATCTGACATATACACAGTGATCTATTTGTACCTCCAGGGCTGCAGTTTCACTATTATGATGATATAGGATGCACTTTAGGGCTGAGTTCATAGCAATGAATGGATATGATGTGGTTTTCCAAACAGAACTTCTTTTAGTGATACTGCTCATCATATTGCTGATATACTTGTCTATTGAGAAGCACTCCTAACCGAGTGTTACATAGTTGTGTGAGCCCAAACAAATGGTAATTCCTTAACCTAATCTTCATTTTAGTTTCAAAAATACACCTAGGTAAAAATATATCACCCTTCATATTGTGGGTAAAATTAGTTATATCACTTATGTATTTTCTCATTCTGGAAAATAACTAATATATAACAAATACCATTAAATACTGTTCTCTATTCATTCCAGTATGAAAAATCTGAATGCAACCAGCCTTAAAATATACATGAATAATTCTTCTTTTGTAAAATAACTGTGATTTTCTTTAGATATTTTGCACTGTTAGTCTTCCACATGCAGAGGTAAGAACTGCATTTATGATAGTATATTCCTCGTAAGTTTCCTGTGATTGAACTTCCAGTACTATGTTTGAATCTTTGCTCTTTATTTTATTGAAAAGAAAAGACATAGCATGTAGAAAGACTTCTTATACAGATCTCTCCTCCTGTGAGGAAAGTGAATGCCTCTGGGAGTATTATTACATCCAGCTGGAAGGTAGAACATGACTTAGAAACAAATCTATTGTCATCATGTAGCAGTTTTTCTTTATCAGAAGTCTAAAGGACTTGTCAATCTGCAAGAATAAGCTTGTCTAAAATATTAATTTTAGTATTGTTATTATTTGCCAATAGAATCTCTCCCTGGAAATTCTTAACCCCAGAATATGAAACTGCCACTTACAAAACGTGCTGTACATTAAAATGGTCAAAAATCTATGGCCTCTGTGGTCTTATTCTAAAGCACAACCATTTGAAAAATTATTAGTAATCTCTAGGATTTTATTTTTTGGTGTTTTATTGTGAGGGATTTTGGACTTCATGGATGGTTTTCATAGTGCCCCATAACCCTTGGAAAAACCTCTAACACAGATGAATAATACTGTTAAGATCCACACTACTCACATTAGGTGAAACAACTGAAAGAAAAAGAAACTGAAATGGTAATTTTTTTTTCTTTAATTTCTAAAAGCAAAGACTATCTTAGAAGTGCTATAATTATTAATACATTCTTTGCTATATTTATTTCCTGAATTTCCTTATTTGTTCTTCTTAATTTGTTTCATGTGCTCTTACTGTTATACTGTCTGACCATAATCATCCTTTTAAGGTCTGATAGTTGCTAACCAAAACCAGAAAATTATTTGCACCGTGGCGCTACCTATAGATCTCACAAATGCTCCTGGCTCTGTAACCAGAATATGTAGCATGCATACAATTAAAATGCAGGTAATTTCTTTCTCCAAAAGAACCTAAAATGTACAGGAAACTTTGACTTTCATTATAAGCAAAGTGATATTAGTTGGCAAGCATTCTAATGTTATGTCTCAAAAAAATAATATTGCATTTCCAGAAGTTTCTTTAGTCATAGTTTGTGGTTGCAAAACCTGTAATTCTGAGAGAAATTAAAACCTTGTATTCAACCACTACTGTATTCAAAAATACCCATGTTTGAATGTTTTCTGGAATTTTAGGTACAACCTGTGATTCAGAAAAATTGTGTGTCTGTTCCAGTAATTCTTTAGGAAGACACTCAATTAGTCTATCATGCTCTGTGCCTTGAGGCATGTGCAGCCTGGGTAAATCTCACCAGAGAGTGGGAAACAAGCTGTCTGTAAAGCTCTGCAAGTCCTAAGCAATTGTATTAAGTATTCTTTAACTTGAAGTGTAAATTCTAAAAACAACTAATTTCAAAGTTATGAGTGTATGCTAAGGATATATTTCTGATGATGTTTGGATATCTTTTTATTTCAAGAAATAAAGCAAATGATTTGTGTTTCAATTATAACTGGTGGCATAAGACTTACCAAAGACTTATTTTCATCTTTTCATCCTGAAAGGGCAACATGGATGGAGAGAAGGTCTTATCTCTATCTTCTTTATTTTGGAGAAAGAAAATATTCCTTGTTCAAGAGCTAGGTAAGATTGTATGTAATTAAATTTCTCTTTATGGAAGAATGTTCTTAGCAAGAAATTTATTTATTTATTTATTAAATGTAATCTACTCCCTACGTTATCATATCTTTGTTTTTTTGTAAATTTTCCCTTACTGTAATGGTTCTGTGTTGATCTTTTAGAAGTGTTATTTGAAAGTAATTCAGTAAGGATATTTGGAACAGTTCTGTACAGAGTTAAAAGATTTTGTGGCAAATACATAAGTGGCCAGTATCGTTTCTGGGAAAAGCTTAGCATTTTTCAGTCTTCTGAAAAATATAACTTCTAGTGGTGAAACATATTATCAGGCACAGAATACAGAAGTATGGTTGCACTTTGTATGGAGCACATGGTGTAAGCCAGCTGCATCCTGTATGACCATGTACAAGAGAAAGATACAGTAAAAAAGCAGATTTTTAATCTTATTTAAGGAGTACTAGCTACTAAAATTCTGCTTTCTCTTTAGGGTCAAATACATATTATTGTGAATCTGAGTCACGCTTACTGTGAACTCATGTTTCATTCCTCCTACTCATACCTATTGCTTCCTGAAAGATTCTCTTGTTTCCCGGTGTTAAGGTTTGTTGTATGACATTCTGTCCTTTCTTCCACTCTACAGATGTGTCATGGCGTTATGAAAACAAAGACAGAACTAGCTACTAAAACTTTTTCTACGTTACATTCAGCGTGTTTCAGCAAACTTCTGATCAAAGCTTCTGGGTAAGGAAAGAGTCAGAGTAATTTATAAAAAATAGTTCATTTTATGGACTGATGAAGGATGTGTATCATCTCTTGGAGTGCACCTTCTAAACTACCCTGAAGTCAGAAAATGTGTTGTCTCCTATCAGAAGAAGGGAAAGGACGAAGCACAGTAGTTGATAGAGTATGTCCTAAGTTTAGCAAAAAGCACTCAGCAGACAGTGTCTGAGAAGCCACTAACTTAGTTACTGAGGACTTTATCCAATGTTTGCACATTGCATTCTTTGGAGGCTTACAGCCTCTTTATGTTCTGGATTAGTTTCTTTGAGTCATTGTTGGGCTGTCCTGAACCAAGACACAGAAGCCTACTTGTTTTCTGTGTGACAAGGCAATGCCATGTGTCTCCAAACGAATAAGGGTGGTGCTGGGGCATGACTTTTTTTTACAGGTACCAAATTATATTCTTATGTTTATTTTCAGCTGAAATTAAATATTAAAATATGTCTTCAGAATTATGTTTGCTGCCCTACTAGAGTGGAAATTGTACTGTGAATATAAAATATTAAATCTGTACTGTTCATTTGTGGTTAGGAAGTCGGAAGGGAAAAAAAGAGTATAGTATTTAAGAAACTTTTCTGTTTTAAATACGCATTTTCAAAGGAAGGAGATAGTAAAATGGCATTAACCTTTCCCTATAGAAAGAGGTATTATATAATAAACATTTTTTCTTCCATGTTCTCATTTGAAATTGTGAGACTGTATGGGATTTGCAGTCATTTAAATTAATCTATTCTTAATGTAGAGACCTGAACATTGAAATAGACATAACACAGGCATAGAGGAATAGATAATCTTCATAGCTTTCCAAGATTCACATATCTGTCAAGGTAAGCTGATTTTAAATTCCCATTTTTCTGTAAACAAGATTAAATCAGGATCTTTTCTTTTAAGGTAGCTGGGTATTTTGAGGTGCAGAAAACTTGTTCCATCTTATGTGTGAATAAGAAATAAAATATTGTTTAATTTATCATTGGATTATAGTCTTATAGTTTAATGAAGTAAGCAAATGCTAATTCATCCTTACAATAAGCAACACGGCTTTCAAAGTAGTTCTAGACCATTGTTAAAATACAGTAATTTTTACTTTATGTAATTACTCGTAGTAGAAACTGATATTTTCTTTAATTTCATATCAGAATTTACTACTACACTGTTGTTTTTTCTATTTTATTTTATTTTATTTTATCTATCTATCTATCTATCTATCTATATCTAAAGTTGGAACACTACTCTTACAGATTTTGAAATATCTAATTCCTCCAGAGATGAGAATGGAATATCTATTATATGGCATATGGCATATAACTATTATAAAGAAATAAAATTCTGAGCTCACTCTGAAAATGAACTATATGTTAAAGTTATTTTAAAAGTAATTTTAAAAAGGGAAGACAATTATATAATCACTAACACTGTAGTCTCACTTCTGCTTTTATATCAGGGTGATCAGTGTTAGTAATTTCATTGCAAAACTCAAGTAGAATAATTTCTTTATGGCAATGGAAGCCCATTTCTGGGAAGTGAGCAGTATGGGAGTGTAATGTGGAACTTGATTATTTGTTCTGCAATAAATTTCCTAAGCTCCATCACTCCTAGAATGTTATAGTCACTTAGGTACTGGGCACTTGTAGTATTATTGGAAAAACCACCCACTTTAGAAGACCTCTGTCCTTGGGAGTTGGAGTCTCATGTCCTGGTTTGATACACTGACTTTTCCAACTAAATGAAGGAAGATTTTAATGTGTAATTCACAATGACATATTTTGTTCTTTTGTTGTAGTTTTCATGAGCTGTAATTAGTTCTGCATTAATCAAATTTGAAATTAAAAAAAAAAAAAAAGAGATTTTCCCAATAGTTTATGGAAAGGAATGGAGATATGTTGTCCAATTGGTTGGGTCTTGTGTCAGTGGTTAAGGAAATGTAGACTTAAGTTCAGACTGGTGTTATTCAGGATGTGGAGTAGGGATCAAAAAAGTGTCTTCTCTAAAGGATTATCACAGTCATTTACTAAACATAGTTGCTCCATTATTCCTCCTCTATCTTTTCCTTAATCCAAAATTGCTGAATTCAAAAAATCTTTCAGATAAATGTTATAACTAAAAACGAGTTAAAAGTGAAACAGGTATAACTGTAATAACACCTGGAGTTCAAACAGAACTCAGCTGTAATTTTTCAATGACACTGCTATAGGTTAACATATTGCTTAACCATATATGATAAAGGTCTAACAATATTAGGCAGTCTACTCATTAACTAAATTATTAATTCAACGTGGGTTTTTTATTATTTTTAAAAATAATTACATCATTTGAGCTGTGCTACCACCATTAACACTGGATAAATTATAACTAATCTTTGCATTTGAACTCTTCTGTGAAGAACTTAATTGGTCAAATACTAAACTCTTGGTTCAATTTAAGGTGTGTTCTCTTTCTGGGCATAATGAGATATTAGGTCTATCATGGAAGTTTTTTGTTCAGATGTTAAAGTCACTTGTTTCGGCCTAGATGTGTGTATTTCTTCTGTTTATCTATTTGAGTTTATTTGACATTTGAATAAAATTTTTCATTCAAGCAGGTGGTGAGCCTTTACTTTCTGCCTTGCACTGTTTAGCAGGATAATTGCATGGGGGAGAGGTCAAAATGTTTATTGGGATGAAACAATCTAGTGAACCTCTATGAAAATATTGTTGCATGTCTACAGGACTCCTGTGTAGGTAGTTCAGAAATTACTTCTATCAGGGAAAATTCTTCTATCAGGAATTTTTCCTAAAAGAGTTAGAACCAAAGCTTTTGAAGTTTTTAAGTTACTATTTTCTTGAGATAAAATGTTCAGTAGAATACATTAACTTTCAAATGCTCCACTCAGGTTGAATATTTGATTTTTGGACAGAAATATATTATTTTCTGCATGGATAGGAAGGCATGGTATAAAGTTGGTCTGAGCAGGTAGACTAAAGCTGAAATATTTGGAATGAGTGCACAGACCAGGACAGAAGAGTTATTTTTATGAAATTCTGTATCTACAGTGTAGGCTTGCAGTACAGGCTCACAGTGCCTGTACTTAATTAAGGTTTTCTTGATTCTCTTTGATATGTGACTGGCACTTCCTCCTCTACTGATTTAAAGTCTTCTTTTAACAATGTTTCAAGCAGTGATTTCTCAAAAGTGGCGGTAGCCAACATAGCCAACAGTAATGTCCAAAAGCAAATCTACCGGTTATTTGATATGCCATATAAATTGCAGGCTTTAGATAAGATGAATAGAGATTAGTGAAATACTGGGGTTTGCTGTTCTTTGTAGGGCTTTCTCTTTCTACAAAGCATAATTGTGCCTAAAACTTCTCTAAATTTGGATCACATGGAGTAAACAATTTGCCCTCCCCTGTGTAGATTTTAAAGCAATCTACACATGTTTTAGAAAAGCAGTTCTTTTTAGAAGGAGGTGTTTCACAAAATGTCACTACTACATGCTGCTCTTGAACTACTGTCTGCTGTCAGATGTTTATGTGCATATACCCTTCTGATGAGCTGGTTTAAAAGCAGCTTGAGTACATCACTCAGTAGAAATGCAGTATGGTGTAGGAAAACATTTCGGTCTAAAAGTATAAAAAGCTTCCTCTATTGTCAAAAAGAAGTTGCACCCCACACACATTGTTCCCAAACAATTCCTACAGGTAATGCACACTTCAAGACAAATATCTAAAGAGATACTTTTCTTTTGGGGATAAATCGATTGTGGTTTTCTTGCTGTACAGCAAGTCAGTGCTGGCTTTGAGTAGGACAGTAGCTGATTGGTAACCTGGCTCCACTACTCTCTCTCTTTGAAGGAACCAGCAGGCAGGAGAGAGATGTGAGGGTTAGAGTATGATTGCCCGAGAAGAGCAAAGGAGCTTTCACATATGGACAGTTTGAAGGACAGAACTGATATTTATTTTGCATACCAGAGTTTATTTTTCTTTTGAAAGAGATATTAAAAGGAAAGCAAAAGTGCCTCCTGGCTATTGCCCTAGCATCTTTCTGAATCCCTAGGGAGAGAGTGGCACAATGAAGAAAAATTTCAAAGGTGTAACAGATGTGAACTTTTGACTGAAAGAAGTTTGCTACATGGCACCTGACTGCTACTCAATGTGACTGAGGGTAGGGATTGTCCTGTGTTGCCCTGCTACAGAACAAGACACTTTTAGGTATGCAAGTAAGTTAAGGTCTGTCACAAAGATAGATATTGATATGATCTCCTGGAGCATTAATGTACATGTGGAAAACTACTCTAATGAACTAATTTAATTTTTGTATCATCAAAGTTGCAATGAAATATAGATAGGAATTCAAATGCATTGACTTTTTGGATCACTAATTCTACATATTGAGTAGTGTTTCACATGGATGGAGCTTCCATTCCTTATCTTGGTGTAGATGAGACATTCTAAAAAAATATAATTTTTGGATCTCAAACCTTGAAAAAACTTTTCTTAGTGCAGTGCACACCTTTTTAAAAGATGATCAGTTCAATGACCCTGACAGTTCAATTACAAATGATTCAGCACTTCTGCCATTTAGCTGGAAAGGGAAAATGAGACTGATTTTAGGGTTGTGAGAGATTTGGAATATATTAACCTTCTTTATAAGAAGTTTGTGTGGTGTTGCCTTTATCCCTACTTACTTTTGTATAGTTTTCAGCACCTTGTGTTAATACAGAAACATGTTGAATTCATTGTTAGGTCTTTGAAATTAATTTGCTTGGGTTTATGGAAACTAGGAAAAGCACAGGGTTTCAATATGAAAATCTGAGAATTGTTTCTACTCTGATATTTTTTCTCTATTCTTCCTATTATTAACACATCATAAAACAGCACCTTTTTCCTTTTGAGAGGGTAAATTAAGAAAAAGATAATAAAAGAGGAACATTTTTTTGAGGAAGTTACATGCAGTTGTGTATCAGGATCTGACGCTTTTACCAGTTCTAGACAGCTAAATTCCTCTTTTCAATGAAATGCCTACATTAATTCTTTTCTTACTTGGTACTTGGTTCTTGGTGTTGTTTGTTGTTTTTGTTTGTTTTTTGTTTGTTTGTTTTTGTTTTGGTTTGCTTTTGGTGGTTGTTTTGTTTTTTTGTTTATTTTTTCTTCCATTTAAATGTTCTCTGTATGGCTTAGTTTTCTTGGTTTGGAAAGACAGGTGTCTGCCAGGGAAAGCCAGAGCCTCCCTTGGAATGGAGAGTGTAAACACCCTCCCTCCAAATCATTATAATTTTGAAATTAAGGGTGTCTCAGGCAAAGATATGGGAATAGGAATAACAGTTATTTACTGGGAATTATAAAAATAAAAATGTAGTAGTACAAAAAAGCAAACAAACAAAAAAACCCACTGACAGAGTCAGAATACAACCTGACACCTTGTTGGTCAGGATGTTGGTAGCAGGATAATTAAGTCCTCCTGGAGTTACAGGTGTGGTTCTGTTGGAACAGAGATGATCCTGTAGAAGGCTGTAGTTTTCCTCTGAAGGTCCCATGGTGTTGAGATGGGTCCAGTCTTCCTCTGGGAATCCAGTGGAAACAGGCTGTCCTGGTGTTCTGAATCTCAGGTTTTATCCAGGTAGGAATGCTTAGCTCCTCCCACTGAGTGGAGCACCTCACAATGGGATGACGTAATTTTTGTAATTTATCAGTCATGCGGTGAACCTTAATGGCCCATTAACAGCAGATATCCCCCTGGAGGGAGGATGAGTCATATAAGAGAAAAGAAAAACATCTCCCCAACCAGATTCGACAGATGGCAATAGAATACAGACTTTTGGTTACATCTTGCATTGCAACCCAAGACATTTAGACACATGCTTACTCCTTCCTTCCTTCCTTCCGTCCTTCCGTCCTTCCGTCCTTCCATCTTTCCTTCCGTCCTTCCGTCCTTCCGTCCTTCCTTCCGTCCATCCTTTTTTCACCTAAACAGGTAGTGCAGACTAAGAATTAGCCTTGAGAGAAGCCATGAGACAAGTTTCCTCACCTGCATGCCCAGGTAAGGGTCATCTATTTCCTGTTTAAATGTAATATCCTTTACATGGTTTTCCCAAAACCCCTCTTGCATTAATCAACACAATCCCAATAAAAAGAAACACCAAATCTTTGAGAAGCTAAGGAAATGTAGTTAAAATTACTCTGTATCTCAGGAGGGAAAAATTGATAATAAAATGGTTCTAGTATAGACCTTGGTCTTAGGAATGCTAGAGTTTTTCAGGGACAATAGTCTGCTACTCATTTTTTATCAAGTTGGTATAGCAGGCATGCAATGTTATGCTATGATCTATGTCAATTTTGAGTTTGCCTTGTCCTGGTTCCAGCTAGGAGGGGGCTTGGCCAGGCGCTGGAGGTTATTCTGTACCACCTGGTGTCGTACAAAGGGGGTCCCTTCCATTTGAGTAAGTGTGACAGAGGGAGTGGTAGGGTAACACTAGTGCTGAGCATTTTGCATGTGAATCCTGTAATCATTCACCTTTCTCTTGTATACTTTTGTTATTAATATTGCTGCTGATAGTTTTCTTATTTAATTCTAGTTTCCAGTAAATTGTTCTTTGTTCAGCCCTTGATCTATAACTTTTGTGTCTCCAGCTCTCTCTCCTATGCAGCCTGTCACAGGGGAATGGGGGAGAAAGCAAGTGGCAGCACGGCTTGAAGGGTCTCAGTAGGAGCACTAAACTGGGTAATGCCATTCCTAAATCATGACATGCATTTTAAACAGCTGGTGGAGAGAACAGCCAAAGACATCAAGAAGTTTCTTTCAACCTGGTACTTTTTAAATTAGCATAATAGATATTAAATCCACTAAGCTAATAAGTTTGAATATTCTTAACAGAATATATGAAGGTACAATATCACCTCCAGGGGAGCAGAACAGGGTGCATAAAATGTTGGTATTACTTAAGCAGAACTTTAGCACTGTTTTCCGTGAGGCTGTATCAGACCTGTCTTGGGCTCGTGCTGGGACTTCAAATGAGGTCTGAGTTACTGAACCTGTGTTACTATCAAAGGTAGCATGCTGGTTTGTCATTATCATAATATAAATTACTGCCAAATTCTCAGCTAGGAGGTGTTTTTAAACCAACTCCTAGAATTTCTAGGCAGTTGCAATATATGTAGACACTTTCATCTACTGATAAACTCTAAATGATGAAATTGATGGTTTGCAATTGCTTCTCCACTCCCATGAAAATTTCTGCATATATTGCTTTGATCAGTCAAGATGTGTTAATAAGAAGTAATATTCAGATAGCAAAACACCTTGTAGTTCCTTCTCTTATATTCAGGAGTTGCTGCTATGTTCATTGTCTTGCTCTGTACCTGGAACTGTCAAGGTGCTCCTGAATTTTGGTTTCTTGTTTATGATAAATAGCTGCAGTAATGATTATATCTAATCTCAGAAATAAAATGTTTTGGCTTTTCCTAATGTTGGTATAGTAGTGGTCATGACAGAGAAAATGCAATAATAGGACTGATTCTCTGCAACATTTAGCATGAATACTGTGGTAGGACTAAGGTATTTACAATACACATTCTTGTTGCTTTCACTTTGCTATCCTGCATAGAAATGTTTGACCTTCAGCTGCACCTGCACCTGGCATGCTTCTGTTTATAGCCACACAGGTCTTGTCCTTTCATCTCCATCTTTTCCATTGCTGGCTGCTGAATGAATGTGTTTTTTTTTCTTTTCTACTCCACAGTAGTTCCTACTTGTCTTTATATTATTATATTATTCTTAACATATTACCAGAGCAGAACTGCCATACATGGGAATCAGTAAAAGCAGAACACTGTCATTTTGATTCAAAATCATTTTACACCTGCTGCACACTCAAGCAGTACATTGTCTGGAATGGATGTTTCTCTGACACCTTATTCCAGGCCACTAAATCCACTAAATCTGAGTTACACTCTTTCCTTTTCAAGTGGTCAGACCATGTCTCTACTACTCCTGTGGGTATGACACCATGATCTAATCTGACTTCAGCCAGACTCATGCACTGCAGTTCTTGTCCTCTGACTGCCAACTAAAAACCAGATTTGACATGTACAGAGTTTTGCTTTTGCAGCTTATAGGCAGTAAGAATGTGCAGTGACAGAGGAATGATTTATGATTTACTCGTTTGAAGGAGAATAGAATTCAGTATGTTTATGACACACTGTATTAACCATATCTGGCATTTCAGTGGAGCCTGTAGGTAGATATGATGTAGCCTTGCTAAATCCTGCAATTTGCAATGTCTCTTTGGGAACAAAGCGTGTCCTAATTCAAATTACCCTCACTCTTTCAATATGTCAGATTCTAGATGCTATGAGGCAGATTACTCAGATGATAAGTTTATATCCTCTATTTAAAATCTCACTGTTCCTGTTTACATCCATGGGACTGAAGAATTATATCTTCACAGAAGATAAGGATGTGTTGAACAGAGTTCTGTAAGTGACTGTCTTGGGTCTAGTCCTGTTCAGTATTCAGTTACACAACAGGACACCATGTAAATATGCTAATTAAAATTTATTTCAAAGAAAAAACTGGTAAGATCCACAGTAACAGGAAGGAAACCAAAAAGAGCCCAAGATTTTAAACAATCCTGAATAAGTGTCCCAAAGATGAAATAGTCAATAACTATTACTGTGCATGTAGCATATTTCAGAGAAATAATTTACCATACAGGTTAGTCTGCAGAAAAGTGTTGAAATTGATTATGAAATTAAGCAGCAATCCATGTTGTGTCTCCACTGTTGCACACACTGTGTAGCAGCAGTAAATGCCAATAAAATATGTAAATAATGCTTCAGTGATACTTGGGAGCTGTAAGATTCCAGCAAGAGCAATCTGTGTAATTCTGGGCATTCCAGGTAAAGAATTACATAAACCTGTTAGGAAAAGCCTAATGGACATTATTAAGAATACCTAAAGGTAGCAAAAATGAGGTTCATGAGGAAAGGTAGAACAAATTGTATATAGATACACATATATGATATTTATTATATATATATATATATGTGTGTGTGTGTGTGTGTGTGAGAGAGAGAGAGAGAGAGAAAAGGAAATAATATGGTCTTCAAGTCCATAAAAAGTTTATTACAGCAGGAAATACTCTGCATATTCTTGGTGACTACAACAGGATGTAATCGAAAAACACTGTAGAGATTGGAGAACTTTTGGCAGTGAGGGGAGTGAAGAAATGCAGAAAGGTTGTGGAGCCTCCAGATGTGGTGTCCTTTGAAAGCAAATTGGCTAAATATCTTTCAGGAGTGGTACAAATGAAATTCTGTCATGAGAGGAAGACATTATATCTTTTTTCTTCTAATGTTTCATATTATTTATTATTGTTTTAATACTTTATTCTCTGTATGAACAGCCCAAGTATTTTGCAAGTCTTGAAAACAAGACAAGTAAAATCTGGTGAACCTCACATCATATAAAAGCAATGTAAATGTGAGAGAATTATATCTGTTCAGATGTAAATAGCTTTGGATTGAAATAGAAGAGAGGAGAAAAATTTGACATAGGTATAAAAGAGCTATTGGTAGGTATATTCTGACATATGTTGACTTACATTATTTATGTTTTTAACAGTTAGAGGAGTTACAGACTATCTGTTTTTATCACGATAGTCTTTTCCAAACATTTCATTTCTCATTAAAGTTTCCTATTTCAGATCAAAGGATTTATTTTATGTCACATAAGGATAAAAGATCTGCACTGAAGAATTGGGAAGATGGACAAATCCTTCAAAGGTTAGTACCAGGTGATGGCTGGACTGCAGATAAGTGAGATTGTGCCATTTGTGTTATCACTTTCGTCATGGAATCCTTGATCCCAGAAGGTCAGTGCTTTAGCTTGCATAGTACATAGTTGAATAATGGCTTGAGATCAAAATGACACTGCAAGAAACATTAAAACTATATGTTTTAGCAATGTGTCAAATAGCTCTCGTCAAAGGAGTTATTTTCTCCAACCTGCAAATATCATGACATTTTTTGTTGAGTTAAAGGGCAGATTTCCCATGCATTTTGTTGAAGAATTATGGTACTTTTTGTATTTACACATACTGTACATTTCAGTCCAGGATTTTTCCCTTTTTTGTAAGAGAAACACCAACCTTAATGTTTTCTTTAGTTTAAATTCTCTTGTCTGCAGAACTATCTGATGGTTTACATTATGATAACATATTTCTTCTTACAGACATGAGCTCTATTTAAAATACAACATATCCTTTATAAAACTCAGGATACAAAAATTGAGCCTGTGTACAGGTATTAAGGTGTTTAGCTTTTACTATGAGGCTGAAGACTTTCATTAGTTTGTCAGAGTTTTTTCATAATTTTGGCTTTTTCTCTATAAAAGGTGCCTGGCAATGTCAATTTATTAATCAGTATGAGTCACTTAAGCAAATAATTCCTTGTTATGAATACAGAATATATTCTGTACTGCTTACTTCAAACATTACTCATTATTCCCCCATGATTATTATTATTATTTAGTATATGATTGGACATTTGAAAATAAACAGACTGCTTCTAATGATTCAGAAAACATTAAGTTATCAACTGAAATTGCTGATTTTGAGAGCCTTTCAGGTCCATGTACTTTTACTTACTTGTCTCCATGATGTGTTTATATGGTAGATTGTAAAAAAATGTTATTGAAAGACTTAAGGGTAAAGTAACTGTATATTTAGACCAACACAGTAAGTTTCTGACTTACTGAAATCAGTTTTCAAGTGTACTCTATTAGTGATTTCATTAGAAATGTTTTTAAGATTGCAACAGTTTTGATTTGGAGAAAGACGTTTGCAAACCTTTTAATTGAAGCCTTGTTTTCTGCCAAATATTTTCATTACTAGGAGTAATGTCAAAAAGGGAGCGTGTTCTTATACTAGCAGAGAAGAAGCACTGCAGAGTATTGGTTTTTAAGTTGGCCATAGCAATTCAGCTTTATATAAAAAACATTGTGGGCTAAAATAACTTTGCTTCACAGACATTGACAAAATAATGTGTAGTGTTTAGATAGAACAATGCAGTAGCCATCAGAGAGTGCTGGGTTCACAGAATCACAGAATACTCTGAGTTAGAACTACTTCTTGGTTATCTTACCTAGACAGAAAAATAGAACAATCCACAAATTCTGGTTGTGTGCGGAGACAGAACATGCAAGTAGTATTATTTTTCATAAACAGATTTTTAGTTTCATGACAAAAAAAAATGGAAAAACAAGGATCTGGAATTATTACTTTAGGAGAAGTATAACAGTAATTCAGGACATTATATAATACTTGATGTTACTTCCTAAAAACTTCATCTTTTTTTTTTTTTGAGTGACACAAGCAACATGCTTTGGTTAGAAAGTACAAAGTTAATCTCTAATAGTGGTATCAGCATTACAATAGCACAATATACAAAAAAAATTTGATACTTATTTGGGTCTCTGTAGAGATTGCAGTAAATTATAAATCAAACACATTTAGGTATATTTAGAAAAAATATATTAGATCACAAAAGACATAAAAAGTGCATTTGGATCTCTTGGAGCTCTTTCCCCATCTTATCCTTGTGTACTTGTCATTGCCACAATTTACCCTTTCTTACCCTCGCAAATGAGGCTGTAAATTAAATACAGTAAATATAGCAGCTTTTGCTGTGTTTTCTATGAGGTATATCATAGCAGGTAGTTTCTCATGTAGCAATGCATATCAATGTCTAGAACTAATCATGCCACTAAATAATTCAGTCTGATGGAATGATCCCTTTACATCAACTTGCCAATTTTAGTAGGTATCAAAGTAGAAGAAAGTATCAAAGTAGAAGAAAGTATCAAAGAGAAGAAGTGTGTAAACAATAGTTCTACCAAAGTAAACAATACATCAAAGACTTTTAAAAGGTCTAATATTCTGGTTTCCATTCATCCTCTTTTAACAAAAAGAAATCCCAAGATGGAAGTGATATTCTCAAAAAAATGAAAATAATCCTATTAATGTATGTTTCCTTCTGCTAGTAAGGTTTCAAACCATGTCATTGGAAAAAGTTGATCTACTCTACCAGAGAAGATCTTTTCTCTAAATAGAAACAAAAAAATCAAAGATTTTATGGAACAACCTTCATTTTCTTCCCAATGTTCAGATACAAGATTTTCAGTCTACAGAATCCTCAATCTGGATTTTTATTATGTGCTGAATTTAAAAAGATCAAGTGTGAGTATTACATAAATATAAAAGAAGCAATACCTGTATATAGGTATAGTAATGGATAAATTCTCCCCAGTAAGCTTTCATAAAGATTTCTCTTGCATATTGTTAATCATGCAAGACCTAAAACATCAGTGGATTTAAGAACTCTTAAATTGTAATTGATCACTAGCCATATCTTAAAAATATTTCCAGCCCATGAAGTAACATGGTTTCTCATAAGAGCTTTTGCCACTAAGTATATCCATAAATTTCTTTTAAGTCAATGATTGTGACCTAAGCGTCCTCATGATCCTAAGCAAATATGTACCTTTCCCCCCTCATTGACACTTGCCTTTAAATAAATTAGAGGAACATTGCAAGAAAAGCATTCACACCCACAGAAGGTCCATGATGGTGATACAGAGTTTTCCAAAATCATTAGGAGTTTGCAGAAGATTTTATTTGGACTATATGCCTCCACTGCAGTTCTGAGTGGACTGATTCTCTGGTCCTCAGAAACTGGGGAGCAGGAAATAAGAATTACACTGATCTGCTACAATGAATATTATCCTTCATGTCACCTTCAACCAACCCTTAATATAACCTTGCTATTTTAGGGATTACTTTCACCAAAAATTCTAGGTGCTCTACACTGTAGACCTTAACAGTCTGATGGAACCACATGTGGTAAAACAAATCTCTTTCAAATGTGTATTAGGCAATAAGTTATCAATAAATGTCACATCTGTGTATGCTGTCACACAGGCCGTTTGTACAGCTGTGGCCATGAAGTGCCAAGGAACTGTGTCTGATGTTTTGTGCCTGTCAAACAACAGGTCTACAACACCACACAGGTCTGCAGCACTCCTGTGATGAGAGATAAGGTTCTTAAGAGGCATAATACACAAATGCCTATGTTATTCAGCTTCACTTCTGAAATAATTTACTGCTTGCTCAGTCTGCTTGTGGCAGTGTAGACATTCCACTTCTAAAGAAAGATTTTTGCTCTTGGGAAAAATGGAACTGACTGCAAGGCAGACTTTGCAGACGTCTGAAAGATAGTTTGAGGCTTGATTATTTCTTTCAAGATCTGAACACAGTGACAGACAAAAAGTGTTTATAGTTCTTCCCTTTAGCTGTCCATTACTCATGGGAGTGATTCTCTCTCCCCTGTTCTCCCTTTGAAAAGCTTTTGGCTTTGGTGCAGCTGTAGGCAGCACTGCAAATCATTGCATTATGTGACTTTTTTCTTTCATGTAAAAGTTGAGTATTTACAGGGGTTTATACAGTAAAATCAGTTAAGCAATTCACTGTTATGAATTCCTTTTTTTTAATTTTGGAAAGTCACATTAACTGTAAATTTCTCAGTTCTCCCCCTTTTTTGGGCTTTATGCATTTTAAAGTGAACATGATAAAGAGGCAATACCTTGGTATAAATAACATCTAATACTGCTTAATACCATGCTGGATTTTAATTTCTAGTAATATTTATAGTCTTAGAATTTAATTTATAAAAGACCGTAAACTTATGATTTGTCCATTCTTAAATTTTGGGATCCACAAATAAATTTTGCAAAAGATTTTTATAATGATTTTCTTTATTAGAAAGATGTAAAAGCCCTTTTTTTTGGTAGTTGTTGCAATTTTATAATTATTAATGCTTTAAAAATTAAGAAAGGCATAATCAAAATGGTAAATTATGCAGAAAAATGGAGAAGAAGGCATTTTTGTGTGTTAAAAACAAGAAGGATGCTTTTTTTTTTCTGTAAACATAGCCAGCCCACAACAGCACAGAAAAATAAAAAAACCCAAGGGTTAAATTTTGAAAGAGACAAGGACATAAAAATAATAAAATTAATTCAAAATACTGACAATCATTTACAAATAATAGATTCAGTTTCCTTTAAGAAAGGATGTAAAATTCCAAATTTGTGATGTCTTTTTTTAATGGCAGAAATCTTAATTTCTCTTCTGAATATCCATTAGGAAGTGTGCCTCCCCTCCCTTTGTGCAATTAGAGTTCCAGCTACATCTGCCAGGCTGATAATTGTGCCTGTGATGCTTCTTTGCTTGTCTGTTATAAGACTTGCATTAATGTTCAACTAAAAATATTGACTGTGCAGATGATACAACTAAAAATAATTGAAGAAGAAGAATATTGACTGTGCAGATGATACAAATAGGTTAAATGAGTACAAACCTACAACAGGAAATCCCATTGAACAGTAGGACTCTTATTCTTCTTGTGGGAGGTATTTGCCGGGCGTGAACTCTGAAAAGTATAAGGTTTAGTCATCTATGTAGATTCTACTAAGGCAGTCTATTTCATTTTACTTACTGTAGTCAAACGTGACCCAGCCAAGAGGATTTCTGCCACCTTATAATGAAATGTCAACAGGTGCCTAGCTGGGCAGCACTCAGTGCTTGGGAGGGCTTGCCTGAGCCCGAGCTGGTGCCAGATTGCTCTAACAATGCCCTGGTGGCCACAAGAGCATTGCTTGACCTGAGTCAAACTTCTGTGACAGCCAGAGGTGGATGAAGCTGGTCAAAGCAGACATTCACTGTGCAACTGTGGTGTCTACCAGGGCTGGGGCAAGTTGTGATATGGCGTCCAAATGGGGCTGGAGCCAGTCAGAGGCGACCAGATGTGAGAACACTGGAAAAACAGCGCTGATCATAAATAGAAAAAAATGTCCCCATTCCACTTTGAAGTCCACCAGAGCTTGTGAAGGTTTTGACACCTCATTATCTCTCTGCATGAAGAAGTCTGTTGCCATTGAGCAGAGGGATATTGGGAGTGCAAGGACACCATCAGAGTAACAGGGCAGCTCAGAGTATGCTCTCAGGAGTAACATTTTGCAAGCATCTTATAATCAATGAAGATTTTTTATATTTGGACTAAATATATCATTCTGACAAAACTAGATAGATGTTTACTAGATTTTGATCAGATTAAGATTTTAATTTGGCTAACAATAAATCCTTAGTTCCATAAATAAAATATGTTCCCTTCGGTTATTTTACACTTTGTTTTAAACCTGGTTAGAACCCAAATAAACACTTCATACTGCACACCATATACACCTAGCATGTTATTAGGGAAGAACTTCACAAGTCACCTAATTTATAGGAGAAAAAATGTTTTTTCACAGATTTTGCAGGCTCAGTGTGATCTGTTAATCTACTGCTAGCAATTATTTTTACCTTGAATGTATGTCTTCATGAACAGTCATAAGTCAATATAAAGTGTTAGACATTGTTAAAAACCATGCTGATTGATATGTATTCATTTAATACTGGACTTCTGTCAGGTTCCAAAATCACATAAATAAGAAATTCCATTTTATAACTGTGTTTACACACAGTGTTTTTTTGCTTTCCTGCTTTTTTTTTTTTTTTTTT
>VXBN01013379.1:81325-124023 GCA_013397395.1 Sinosuthora webbiana
TTCTTTTTTTTATTTTTTATTTTTTATTTTTTATTTTTTCTGCTTTATCTCTTTGTTTAAAACTTGAGCCTTGCTCTCATCCTAGCGGAACCATTCCCACAAGTATACCTGTACAGCCTGCCTTTTGTGGGAAAGCTGCTCAAGGTAAAGTTAATGAGTAATAAATGGAACATATGGCCTTTAAGTAGTATAGCACCACTGAAAGCAAGAGAGCGCTGTCCCATTTTTTACACTTGTTCTTCACTTCATTTACAGATGAATTTAAAAATGCACTGTGCAATAATGTTTCCATTTCAGTGGTTGAATATAGCAAAAATATTGCCATTTGCTTTCATTGGTTTTACTTTTATATATTTTTGCACTTTAGCATTTTATTCAGGGGAAAAAAATTCCAATACTGCATTTTAAAAGCCCAAAATGAATTTCATTTTAGGTTTGGTCATTAGAAGCTATAGGGACAAGAGATATATACACCTTTCTGGAAAGTCAGACTGAATAGTGGTGAAGAAAATGGCATTGAAGAGAAGATAACTTGCTGGAAGACCAAAATGGCAATACCTGAGAAATTATGCAAATATTCAAATCAGGAAACTTTTCAAACCACAGCTTCAAATGATTAAATGCATGAAATAAAGTGTGAATTAATAGAACATATAAGAAATTCACCTGCATACTTTCTTTTTTGACGTTGCTTCTTCTGAGATAGAGGAGGAAACTAGCACTGAATAAACATTAAAGTACACTCTTTCCTACTTTTTCAGCGTAAAGAGCATAAATTGAAACATCATCTGTAGAGGTTCTTGATAAGTAACCCATTAAGTGTACTACATCTAACTGTTAAGATTGGGTGTTAAAAAGTCAGCTTTGAGAAATCTTGATTTCAAGATTTTTCTGAGTGTACTTAATTTAATTTAGTTTATACTTCACATTTTTAAACTAAATAATTCCAGTTGAATATTCTTTTGCTCCTTTTGTACTGCCATCTTTTACATAGATGTGTAATACTTAGTGTAATCCTGATGCTACAGGTTTTATTAGGGAATAGTTCCATTCACTCTGTTGAATTGTTCCTTTCTAAAGTAAATGTTTACAGAATGTTGGGAGACATTGATATCTATGATAATATTTTATTTTCATATTTCATGAGGACATTGAAGGTTGCAAGAAACTGTTACAAAATGATAATGCTGTTTCAGGAAAACAAGTCTGTTTAGCAACCATGGTGTCTGTAACTGTGTGGCTATTCCTGCTCATGACTCCAGTAAATCTAAACACAAAAGTTATCTTTTCAAGTACACTGGAACCCCAGACCTACCAACATCCATTTTATGTGACAATATTCCCCTGCAGCCCTCCACTGGGACTAGCTCTTGAGAGGCTTTGGAGGGATATCTCAGAGGGACAGGACAAAAAGTTCCAAAAGAGGCTCTTACCCTAGAATTTTTCCAAGGCATTTATTCTCGAAGGGTTCCAGGGGGCAAGAGAGAGAACAAGGAAGTACAGGGGTCTTATCTAGTCTCCCACTCTCGGAGGATGGCTGACACTCAGCCAATTAGGTCAAGAAAGGAAGGAAAGGTCAAACCATATGGTTACAGGCATTAGGGGTCTTGGGGGGAAAAAACATTCCCCAGAGAAATACAACATCATAGCATATTCCCTGCCTCGCCCACCCCCACCAAAATATCCTGGTTTAGAGGCAGGAAATACTGGCTTTTGGCTGCAGGTTCCAGCCCTAAATCAAGCAGGGTAAGGTCTGGCACACACTGCCAGACACTCATTAGAGATAAAAGACTGAAATCCTTCCTAGACAAACTAGAATGGTATTTTTTAAGTCGCTTTTCCAATTGCAAGTAAAAGAGTATTATTTGTTTGCGAAACTATGCTGCTATTCATTGGATATGAGAGTTTAAACTTTGGCCTTGCACCTAGTCTTGATTGCTGTGTTGTAAATGTACAAGCAATGCCATTTACACCAAACATATGAAGTTCAACAAGCACAAGTGTCCAATCCTGCACCTGGGATGGGGCAACCCTGAATGTATGGACTGGAGAACAAGAGGCTGGAGAGCAGTGCCATGGAAAGGGACCTGGGGGTCCTGATCGATGGCAAGTTGATCATGAGTCAGAAGTGCCCTGGCAGCCAGGAGGGCCAACCCTGTCCTGGGGGACATCAGGCCCAGCCTCACCAGCCAGGCAAGGAAGGGGATTGTCCTGCTCTGCTCTGCACTGGAGCAGCCTCACCTCAAATATTGTGTGCAGTTTTGGGCACTGCAATATAGGATATAAACTTATTAGGGACCATCCCAAGGAGGTCTGTGAAGATAGTGAAATGTCTGCAAGGGAAGCCATAAGAGGAGTGGTTGAGGTAACTTGGTCTGTTCAGCCTAGAAAGGGCGAGACTGAGGGAAGACCTCGTTGTGGTCTACAGCTTCCTCATGAGTGGAAGAGGATGGGCAGGCACTGATCTCTTCTCTGTGGTGACCAGTGACAGGACTCAATGGAATGGTCTGAAGTTGTGTCAGGGGAGGTTTAGGTTGGATATCAGGAAAAGGTTATTCACCTGGAGGATGATTGGGCACTAGAACAGCTCCCCAGGGAAGTGGTCACAGCACCAGACTGAGAAGAGTTCAAGCAGTGTTTGGACAATGCCTTCACATAGATGGTGTGACTCTTGGGCTGTCCTATGCAGGACTAGGAGTTGAACTCAATAATCCTTGTGGGTCCCTTCCAGCTCAGGATATTATATAATCTATGTTTACCTATTTACTTCAGGACAAGGAATCTGTTGTGTTATTCTGAGGACTGGATAAGACAGCACAGCTCTTAGTTTGAGCTCTGTCACACAAGCTCAGTTTTGTCAGGGCACCAGAGACCACAAGTCAGACAAATCGAGACATTAGGCTACAACTGCTAAGGGACATGGAGATGAATAGACGTAACTGAGACAGAGGACCAACTTTGTTTCTAATATCAAGGTATTCATCTTCTACTTCAGATTTATATCTGCCACCTCAGAATGTATGATATGGAAACAGGAAGATAGGCAGCAGATTCCTCCCAAATAACTTTGTAACTTGGAAAATATAAGCCTCAACCTCATTTTTTATGAAAACTGATGTCTTTAAATGCAGCTCCAATGAGCTCATGTTGAAAAGAAAAGTATTTAAATTCTATTATGATTTCTTCTGTAAATAAGTAAAATAACTCTTGGTGGTTTTATTGTGTTTCACTGGTAAGGTGTGGTATTAAAATGTATTAAGGAAGAGCTTATGATGCACATTGATTCATAAACAGTATACAAAAGACAATGAATTTAGGGCAGTAATTCTTGCTTTTGATAATAGAATATTTTAAATGAAGCATACAGAAGAACCTAGCTATCCTGTTCTCTTTACAGGAAATGAAGACATACAGGGAGATTCAGAGAATGATCCATTCTCACTTAATTTAAATATATATCTAAAAGTAGGATGCATTATCTTAAAAAAGATACTAAATTTCTTCTGTTGACTAGAAAGCAAAACTAGAAAATAAACTGAGAACCTAACTTCTTATCCAGGTCTGTTTAGGTATGGTGAATCTTACACTTTATCAATTATGAGTTACCAGTTTTGAAACCTGTATAGACTACCTGAAAACACAACTATATGAACCTCTTTTTAATATGATGGAAGCTGTGGTTAAGAATCATCAAATCATTCCGCTTGGATGCGGTCTAAGGTGGTCTTTAGCTGAACCTCCTGATGAAAGTAGGTACAACATGAAATGCAGACCAGGATGCACAAGGCTGTAGCCTACTGGGTCCTGAAACCCCCAAGCATGGGCGTTTCTGCAACCCCCAGTGCAACATCTCTGTGCAGCCTGACCAAAGTATTGTCCTTTGTCACTGTAAAAAAAGATTTTTCCCAAGTCATCCTTGTAATGTGCTATTTCTTCATAACTACTGCCTCTTGCCCATAATTTACTTCAGTAAAGAGCCCATCTCTGCATTCTTGGCTCCTCATAGACACTTACAGGAGATATATATTGTGCTAAAGCCACCCCTTCTTTAGGATGAACCAGTATGGCTCCCTCAGTGTCTCCTCACAGAAGTGCTCTAGTGCTGACTGTTCTGGTGGCTCCTCAATGAACTTAATTCCATTTATCCACAACTTTGTAGCACTGCAAGGCACAAGCCTGTATGATGAGTATCAAATGAGGTTGACACAGTGCTGAGTCAAGAGGGGCTGGTCACTCCCCTTGAGCTCCTTGCTGTGCTCCTCATTGATGCAGCATGTTGCTGTTATCATTGTCAGGTCATACCACTGACTTGTGGTTAACCTCCTGTCTGCCAGGAGCTCCAGAATATTTTCAGCAGATGTACTCTCCCACCAATGAGCGCCTGACCTGTATTGTCGGGGTTTTTTGTAGATGCAGGGCACCTACAAAATATATATCCCTGCTGAATTTCCTATCTGATCCTCCTGGATAGGAATGTCTGGGTTCTTTTGAATGGCAGCCCATTCTCTGAACCTGGCAGCTAGTGTCATTATCCCATGTTTGGTGTAATCATCAGACTTTATGAGGGTGCATTTTATCTTTTCTTCCAAATCACTCTTTAGAGATATTAAACAGGACAGGTACCAGTGTTGCGGTGCATGGTGCAGTCTAAATTACCCCCTGCCCTAATAACCCTTTTGGTTTTTCCCTGGTGGTGGGTGTGTCAACCATTCCGTGTCCCTGTCCAGAAACCTGAAACATTCTAGGTAGGAAGGGCTAACATGAATGGCAAAGCCTGTGGTATCTCAACCCTGTATCATGTATCAGATTTCCTGTGTATTGTCCTTCTGTCTTGGTCACTCCCTCCTTACCTGGTATTGGTTATGGCTTACCCTTGCCCCTCCCCATGCTCCTGATACAAAAGCTGAGACCTGAACCCCAGAGGGACTCTCTGGCGCTCTCTCTGGAGCAATAAACATCTATCTTCAACCCATGTGAGAGTCACTCTTTCTTCTTCCATGCCGAGCTAAGCTTCAGCCTGAGGTTCAGACCCTCCAAACCAAAGGATACAAACTTTCTATTTGGACCAATCTATTTGGTGATTCCAGACACCACCATATACCAGGATAGACCCCCTGGGGAAATCCCCTGAACCATTGTCCAGCTATAGTACAGAACAATAACTGCTACCTAGAGCTTGATAATCCAGATTTTTATCCGCCTGGTTGTCCAGACATTCAGACATCTTTGCCTGAAGACAGGAATATTGTGAGAGACAATGTCAAAGGCCTTACTAAAGTCAAGGTTAAGAATTTCAATTGCTTTACACTAATGCATGGATTCAATAATTTTATCATAGCTCATTTCACCTTACTCTGATAGCTTTATGGTCTTATTCTTGATAAACCCATGATGGTTGGTCCTAGTAACCTACCTCTCCATCATGTGACTAGGATAGACTGAACTGGAATTTTCTACGAACTGAAGTTCAGGTAATCAATCTTGTTGTACCTCCATTCCTGACTAATACTTCTTTGCCCTGTTTTGAAGACAGGTAAAATATTTTCTTCTGCTATTATGGACCTCTCCTTCTCTCTACAATGTCTTAAGTGTGACAGAAAGAAGTGTCACAATGACATCTGTTATGTCTCTTTGGCATCCATTCTGTCTGGTCCCACAGTCCAGAGAATACCACTCTTATCTAAAAACAAAGGTAAATCTGAATTTATAATTTAAATATAAATATATGAAGGAATACAACATTTAAATATAATTTCAATTGAAATGAATGTGTCTTGTTTTGCTACAGAATTCCCCAGGGAATCTGTGGATTTTGCAAATGCAAGTTTAGGTTTCTTTTCTTGGTGGGAAAAAAGCATTCAACATGACTACTTTTTTCTTTATTTTCAGTATTTAGTTTGGATTCTTTGTTCCCCTAAATATAATTTGAACAATTCTATTGAATGAAGTTGTTCAAGGCTGTAGTTTATTCACGTATAATCCACAATTAGCACAAACCACTCTTGAAGTATTAAATGCCTATTTCTTAACTGTATTTGCATTCTTAGTTGCCAAGCACTGATAGACCTGGTTGTTCTTTTTTGTCTCATAAGCTATCTGTGCCCTTTGTGACACCCTGTGACTAATAACACCCAGTACAAAAGGAGCCTGCAATCAATATATACTGAACAATGTGAACATCAACACAACACAGGTAATGTATGCTTTCTGCTGAGGAAATATCTGCCAAGAGAGAGTGATATGTGAATGGACATATTAAATATTTGAAGTTTGGCAGAAATTAATAATTAGCACAGAGCAGCTGTAATTGCTTTATTTTAGAGATGATGGATAACTCAGTATCACTTTTGTTGTCAGATGAATTCTGAGTGATTTATCAACAGCTGGCAGCTTAATGGTTCCAGTGTCCAAGAGATCAGGCATATCATCCGTGCTCATGTCAGAGCAGGGAAAGTAGCTCCCCCAATGAGCTTCAGGCACCCAGTGAGTCACACAAGTGGTTTCCTTTACAGCACCTGAGCAAAGTAGGTGAACTCAAGGTGGACATCTAATTAACAGTGGAGATGGCATAAATTTTGTTGCCTACAATATAATTCAGCTTGGTTACAATGTCTTCTAAATCTTTCACATTGGCAAAGGACTTTCAAATTCCAGAAGAAAAGTCAGCTAGTTTTGCATATACTAATATGGAGTACACATTGTGGGGATTTATTCAAAAATATGCTTTTGCTGAACATAAATTTATTAAGTCTCTTTTTAATAGAAATTTTCAAGATAATTTTAGGAAACATGATAGGAAACCTGCCTCAAATATCTAAAATTAACTGTTCTGTAGAACAAATTTCTAATTTTGGAAGACTGAGTAGAACTTTATTTTACTCTCAACACCCAATACTTCTGCAAAGATATTTCTATACTTAATGAAAGGAATTAGTTACACATAATTGCAAATATATGATCAAAAAACATTTGAAACTGAACAATTTCTAGAAGCAGTTTTCTCAGATTGAATGTTTCCTTACAAAAAAAAAAAACAAAAAAAAGAACATCAATACTAATACCTATAAAAAGAGATTTATTTTGTATAGGTATTAGTATTGATTTTTTTTTTTTTTACGTGAAATGTTCTGTAGTAATTAGAGTCCCGTATTGGCCAAGAGATAACTTGGCATATAGGAAAATGAGATTGGATCAAAGTCATAAAGCATTTTTAAAAATAAATTTGACTCTAAATCAAGTTGTTATTTAATTAAAATTACATCATCGCAGGTAATTATATCAGTATTATCAACATTTATTGCATCTGATATTAATGTGTTTTTCAGAAATGCATAAAACTGAACAATAATAAAGAGTTGCTGTTAAGTGATAAATTCCATGTTTGCACCCTCACAGTGTCTTCAAAGTCAGAATGTACTCTAGGTGGAAGTCTTCAAATCATATCAAGGAGATCAGCAAAATCCCAAGTCACCAGCAGTTGCCTATCTCCCAGAATAAGAAAAAGCCCTTTCCTTTGAATAACAAATTTTGTACTTTTATTCCTAAGCAAAAGCTAATTTGGTTGGAGCTGATAAAAGTATGTTATTACTAGGACATTGTGCAGGATGAGATATTAAAAAATATGCCAAGGAGAAACAATGCATAATCATGATATTGTGCATATTTTTGTATTGAATGAATGTTCTTGGCACTGTAACAGTCATAAACTGGAAAACTTGTAACTCCTTGATGCAATGGACGCAGCAAAGAATTTGCTATTCATTGTTATATCAGGTGAAGTTCCACTAATCAAGAAAGAGTATTTCACCACACCTTTCTGATGCGATAATGATGACATCAGATTGCATTATTTCAAAGGTCTCCAAAGTGGATATGACTAGCAAGATTCATGTCTATTTCTGTGACAAATTAAATGCTCTTACTGTCAATATAAAAATCCTGCCACATCATTCTTATTAATTACCTTAAGTGGAGTGCAATGACTTCAAATGGCTGAGGATTTACCCCTGCATGTTGTACAGGAATGGTAAAGTATATGTGAGATGTAGTCTTAGGACGAAATTGCCTTTTGTTTTTGGTGTATCAGAATGGATTAAGCAATAACACTGTAAATTTTTTCTCACTCCAAGTAACTTTAATACAGTTATCAGCACAAATATCCTGTGCAATGGAGTAAGGTCAGATGTACTTCATGAAGCACTTTCTATATCTAGTTTTGCTATTATTGTTCCCAAGCCACATTACTGGTCCTAGAAACTGTACTATTTCTGGTTTCTTTTTCTTAATTTGCTTGGAAGGCATTGCTTGCAAAATAAAAAGTCACTTAAAATGGGTTAATTTAATAGTGATCCTGTACCAAGTATCTTCTGTGGTAGGGTTTTGCATTATTCTTATAAGTTCAGATGAGAAAAATAAGGCAGTGCAGCATCAGAAAATTCTAGAAGACAAGCACTGTAAAGTACTTTGTAGACTTGTGCTTGCTTCTGTTTTTATTAAATTTATGCAGCAAAATTGAAATATAGATGGTATATGATCTCTGCAAGCAAGAAAACTTCCTATATATTATTTTTCTCTCTATAACATAATCTAGAAATAATGTATGCAAACACCTCTCATGATTGTAATATAATTTGAATTAAAAAATATCTAAAGGAAAAACAAGTTTTTCTCAAATAATGTTCTTATAAACAAGAGCACAATGTTACTCACAGTATTTGGAACTAAGACTACCTTAGAGAAAATTGAGGAAAGCTAAATTACAACCTATAAGAGAAGGTCCAGACTGACTGCAATAACCTAATTTTTAGAAGGTATATATCTTCATTTATTAATATTTTTCTGCCTTCATACCTCAGCTTTTGTCCACCTGTCTCTATAGAACTCGTCTGCATTTGCAAAGGTCAATTTAATTTGTGTGCCACCATGGCACTGTGCAAGATACTTTTGGAATTATCCAATCTGGGAGAATTATTAGATCAAAAGGTGCAGCTACAATAATAATTAAAATGCTCAGCATCAACTTCATTGGGAGACTTGAAAAAATGAAAATTTCCAAGAATCGAATTGTGCTAACTAGCTATTCTTCTCTAGAGGTGCACAGTATGTACACATCCTTATATTGTATCTGCACTACCCAGTAACAATTCCCACCGAAAGTGAAATTCCAGTTCAGATGAACTATGATATCATATACCAATTATATTTCAATTTTTAAAATATATTTATTGTCATCAAAGTTTCATATAGAAGAAAGAATCTTCTAATAGAAAGGATCCCATGAATTGTATTTATAAGTGTTTATGCTGTGAATTTCAAAAAGAGATTTAAGTTAGTCTCCTTAAATGATGAGAAAAATCAATGTCCTTTACATAGCTTGAGTGTTAATACACACTTCTATAGGGAAAACTTTATTATGATTATGTATGATGACTTATATATGATGACATAAAAAAGCTACAAAGGATTAGAATAATACAGGTGTGAATAATCCTAACATTTAAAATCCTTTGTTATGTTTTTTTAAAAGATAAGAATGGACAAGAAAAGTCTATACGACGTTTAATTATCAGTTCTAAATTTTCCTTATCACGTACCAGAATATTTTATTGAGGGAATTTCTTTTAATTTAAAGTACCTTTGAGCTTAAAAAACTACATTTAAACCTCTTAAACTTTTCTGTAGTTTGTTTCACTTGAAAACTCATCAAGAATAATATCTAGCATGTTATTTCTTTAATACAGTTTTATCTATAATGATTTTAAAATGTTTATGGGAGAGAGAAAAATGAAAGAAATATAACTCAATCGTTTTACTTTATTATTTAGATTTTTTTCCCAGTGGATTAGAAGGTATGCATCTTAGTAAATTTTTGTCTGATTTTGCTCTTTGGGAGCTGTATGAAAAAGTTTTTAATACTTTTTAATAACCGTACATAAAATGAGAACTCATGTTTCACTTCAATGGGTTTAATATAAGCATCAGGATGAAATAAAGTAGAAATTAAACAGAGGAGGTCCTGGTCAGAGGATGGTCTAGAAACTAAAAATATGAATAGATTTGAAGAACAATTAATTATCTGCTAAACACAATAGTCTAAATATAATCTTTGGCTCAGAAAGCCTGTAATTGCAAAGCACTGGGCACTCACGGTACATCCATCAGATAATTCTAGATTTTCTATGGGTTGTTTCTGGATTTTTTTTTTTGCCATTCAGCACCATTTTCTACACATGATGAATCACCATTGCCATTCTGTTAATAAAAATTGAAAAAACAAGTGTTTTAACAGTAAAAACAGTCTGATAGTCATAATTTCCCTAAATTTTCAGCAAACTTGTTTCTCTCTAACAATCCTTTTATTATCATTCTTTAAAAAGTAAGACATCCTTAGCGCAGGTACTACTGCTGATATAAAAGTTTTAAAATACGGACTTCTTGGTGAAAGGAATTTTAAATGCAAAGAATTCTACAATTATTTTCTATTTAATATCTCAATTTCTTTTTGAGTGTAAGTACCTAGCAAAAGAGAAAATGATAACTATCACTAAAATGGTTTATTTATGACCTAAATTGCTACATTTCATTTAACTGAACTATTTGAGTTCTCTAATATGATCTGGTTCCACATATGGAGTCATAATGCGGCCTTAAACCCACACCCAGTGTAACAGAATGCTCCTTCCACAGAAAGGGATGTCACCCTAAGAGAGAAAAGATCACCCTAGACTCTTAGGCAAAATATATTTTTTGTGTAATCTCAAATGGTCCATTAGAAACGTCAACACTTCTCCAAAGTTTTATTAATTTGGAAGTTGTTTTTAAGATTGTAGTCCTCTAGGAGTGATTGTATGTAAATGATTAGCACAAAAATAATCCAATCCTTATTAAATGAGTAGACATTTGTGCCATCACACCTTCCACACCTTGCCTTTATCTATTTTAATGTAAAAGTGTTCATTATCAGAATGAGACCTTTTGATACTCATAAGGTATTAGACATATGCATTGTGGATTTTTTCTTTTAACCTGTCAGAAAAAATTATCTCTACATATTTTCAGCAGGTACAGATTAATAATTGTCTTAATTGTATTATTCTAGTTCTAACCAACCCCTTTGTATTGGAAGATGAAATCCAGTTTTGTTTGGTCATGTTAAAGAAAACAAAGCAGAAATAATGAATAGAGGCTTCTAAACAACACAATTTTGAGAAATGAAGAAATATTCCTGATTTCACTAAATTAGCTGGCAGAGCAAGTAGACAACAAAGGACTGAGACACAGAAATAAACCGTGCGTGAGAGATGCAGAAGTGAATGCACGACAGTAGTGAAAGTGACTGGTATTATTGCTGTGATGCCACTGGGGACTGAATCATTTAAAACTTCTTCAGAATAAAGTAAATAACTTGAATGTATCTCACCAGCTTTCTGGTGTCTTGCAGAATTCAGTTTTGGAGTGTGCATGAACTAATTGCCATAAAACATGGTTTGGTTTGGTCTGATTTGGTTAGAATTTCTTTCATTTACTTTGGTTTGTTCTATATTGATTTGCAGTTCCTAGGAGTTTAAAAACACAATTCTCTTTGGTATTTCACAAAAGTTGATTCTGTAAACCACTTATATGGTTTCATAGGTGTCGGCATGGCTTCACACACCTCCAGTGAATTGCAGGATATATCAGAAAGAAAGGAGAAATAATACTAAAGGCTGCACTGCAGCAGCTCTTGTACAACTGCTCAGTCATCACAATAGGAGTTGTGGCTATGTCCCAGATATCCTGCCTTTTCTTCTTTTTTTTTCTTCGCTCTAATTGAGACCACTTATGAATGAAATAATTCTGCAGCTGGGTGCCTGTTTTGTCAAATATGGAACCACTACCAGCCTCTGTTAGAAGAGTTAAGTAACTGAGTGGCTCAATTGAAGATGCAATACAAAAAAACGTAATAATGTTCGAGTGATAACTACTTGGGTTTAGTCTTGGTAACAAAGCAGGATCATTTTCCAGATGAAGAAGAAAAATAATTGATTTTAATTTTTAAAAATGATTATAGGGCATTTTAATGGAGTCTTTTGGTACTTCAGATTTTTAAGTTCTGCTGGCCAGCATCTCCCAAGTAAACAAATGTAACAACAAAACCCTTAGAAAGGCAAGAGTTTTAGCCACGAAATATACATGCAGTTGGCTTAACCTTGATAGGAAACTTAGGAAACCTTACATACATTTTTTTAAATATCTTGAAAAATTGGAAGATTTTTGTTTCCTTTTATTTCTAGACATAAATTTAAACTGTATAGAATTAGAAGTATAAGGAAATAAATATGTCTTAAGGCATTAGTTAATAAGAAAATCTTGTTCCATATTAGAAAATAAATACAGATAACCAGAATGCAGAGCTCTAACTAGATAATTCGATTAATCTCCACATAAGGAAAAGATGTCACATAAAATCTTCAAATATTTTTTAAGGTCCAAAATTGAGGAAAGACTATAATTTATCCTGATCTCTTCCTACTGGTAAATTGAGATCCTAACTGTTGTATTTCTCTGGGGAATGGTGTTTCCCCAAAGACCCCTAATGCCTGTAACCATATGGTTTGACCTTTCCTTCCTTTCTTGACCTAATTGGCTGAGTGCCCGCCATCCTCCGAAAGTGGGAGACCAGATAAGACCCCTGTACTTCCTTGTTCTTCCTCTTGCCCCCTGGAACCCTTCGAGAATAAATGCCTTGGAAAAATTCTAGGGTAAGAGCCTCTTTTGGAACCTTTTGTCCTGTCCCTCTGAGATATCCCTCCAAAGCCTCACAAGAGCTAGCCCCGGAGGGGGGCTGTGGGGGATATTTTCATCTAACCACTAAGCTAAACAGCTATGAACATACAATATCCCTAAAACTCATGTTTCAATGGCATGCAATAATTTTAGCAATGTACTTGAGGCTGTGTAATTACAAGCAAAAAACAAATACAGAAATAGATCAAATAAGAAGTTGAGCATAAAAAAACAGCAGTTAAATAGAGAAGTAGAAATCTTTTATTTCTGGATAAAAATGTGCAAAGGTCTCAAGTATATAAAATAATCCCCCTAATTTCTAGCCATTGCAAATTAACATCATATTGAAATGTGAAATCATATATCAAATCTGCAGTTTAATACAGTCAATATTACCTCTATCTTGCAATAGTACCTCTATATTAAATTACTGGTAACAGACACACAAGCCTTCAGTGTTGAGGTCACAACTGTAGTGAATTTGAAACCTTTACTTATGAAAGGCTACAATATTTATATCAAACAATCCCATCTAAGAGCAGTGGTAAACACACAGCAATGTGTGATTTTAGTCTCTTACCCCTTTCGGAATTGCAAGCATCTCACCACACTCAGTGATCAACCCCCTCTTGCAGAAAGAAGTATGGGATTCTTTGCACTTTTTTTTTTGACAGCAGGTGGAAAAGGGCAAAAGAAACAGATTGCAATACCCTACTTAATAAAATTCCCCATACCTCTGTATTTATTCACTAACATTAGGATTGCCATTATCTAAGCAAATGGTAAACCAGAATACACTGCTACTGTATGACTTTTATCACCTTATTTGGCAGTCCTTAAAGTTGCCTTTAAGGTTTCCACCAGTATAGATTAAAAAAAAAACATGAAAAAATATAATGAATCAAGTACTTTTTACTGTGATGAAGGCAATGAAATCTTTCTCTTTTCTCAGAGTTTTTTGCCTCCTTTTATTTTCTGAAGTGTATCTCAAGTGTTTAGATAGCTGAAGCTTCTGCTATTTCATGTGGATTTTAGAATTTTCAGTGGCCTCTGTGTGTAAGAGATATAAGACAGACATGATTGTTTGCATAAACACCATGGGAATATAGTACATGGAGTTCATAGAATACAGTATCACAGAGAACAAAGCGTCCCTGCTTTGTCCTGGCTGTAACTAACAAAGTAACATGCCTTGTAGTAATTTTTTCTGAATTTACTATTGTTTCAAGCAGTTACATGGTCTGCAAGTGGATCATTTGCACGAAAAAAATCTCAGTGTAGCTTTATCTATCTAAATGTCTATGTATTGTTTTTAGCCTTTTCCTCCATTTGATTCACTGACAGATTTGTCTGTATACTTTAGTTTCAATCTGTCCTAGAAAAAAAGCTCAAAACCCAGGCCAGATCAGCTGCTTCCATCTCTCTCATTCTTTTTCTCTCCTCCCACTTACAAAAGAACCCCTATTATTCTCTGCAGAACAATTGCATGTGAGTTTGATTAACAACTGAATCTTGGCAGGATTGTTCCATCATTTTTTCTGATGACTTGCAGCTGCAGAATCAGCTCATCACCCTTGTAGCTGATGAGGAACAGGGAATACTGTCAAACAGCATCCCTGGTGGCCAACTCTGAACCACTCAGGACCACAAAAATAAAGTAGTGTGTGGTGGTGGCACGAGGGCCACTGTGCAGAGGGCAGATGCTCTCACCTGCTGACAAGACTTGTCCCCTGGAGAGGTTTGCTTCTTGCTGGGGGCTTGCATTCATGACTTCCCTGAGAGGTGACCAATGCCTCATCCAGCTTTGTGGTTCTGCAGTTATTCCACAAATGCATCAAGAATACAGATAGGGCTCACCTGGGAATTGCCAAAATGTGTGTAAAGGGCTCTGCAGACAGTGCTCAACAGCATACACATAAATGTTTGACTCCTGCCAGTGAGGAGAAAGGGCATTAGGAGAGACTCAGCAGACTTTATAGCTCAAAAATAGTTCGCATAGCGGTTGTTTGAGTAGGGCTTTAGGTTCTACAACCATGGGGCTCTCTTAAAGGGTAAAAACCTTCTTGCAAGAGACTGGATCCATCCTGACTCAGTCAAGTGGGGCATCTTTCCCAACAGACTGAACAAACTGGTGAAGACAGCCTCTACAAAAATCAACCATGGAAATTTTAGATAAGGTAAATAAACTAAAGGCTCAGAATAATGGAAAAAAGGAGACACAGTAATCAAGTGTAACCACCCATCCCAGCACTCCAGACACAGGACTCATCCCACCTGGTTTCACTTTTGCCAGTGATATCAAATCTCTGGGACTGGGCCAAAACTTAAAGCTCCTCTTGTTTGTTCCTCATGCTGCATGCGTTGGTGTTAGAAACATTTCAGGTCTGGTACTTTGTAGCCAACACCTCATGAAGCAGATGAAAAATGATAAATACGTAAACGTGTGGATTTTTTTTTTTTTTTTTGGTGTTGTTTCACAAGAGGATTTTGCATCTCCTTGTGAAGTCATTGAGGGAGAGCCTCCTTCCTAACTAATTCTACAGCCTCTGAGAGGTATTATATCACATGTATGGCAGGGTCACAGGCATATCTTTTTCCATATGAACAAAGGCATCGTAAAAATTGTAAAAGTCAAGATCTTAACTGCAGCCTCTGAGCTACTGGACTCTGGAGTACTCTGTTTCTGCTGTTTAATTTTCTCCATTTGGTATAAAACAGTATTATAGCAGATATAATTTCAGTGCTCTGGTCACCAAGCTGCAAAGTTATTGTCTCTCTTTTTGAAAATTTGTTTTAGTATATACTCACATTATGAATATATTCATTTGCTTTTATTAAAACTGCTCATAAATGAAGTAGAAAAGAGTCTACATAAAATTATAGTCAAGAAAAGATATTATATTTAATGAAAACCTTTATTTTAAAAATATACATTCAGTTTAGTCTTTCCTCTTTGCTCATTAAATGCAATATAAATCAGGTTTTTGGTGATAGCAGATTTATCCTAAGAGGTGGAAGTAGAAATTAGCCTTATCCTCCAGTTTAAAAGGTGAAATATTTAGTTTTATTACTGATTAAATAAAAAAATGTGTGTTAGAAATCTCAAAAATAGTTATTTTATATATATTTACTTTTACATTCATTTGAACTTTCTAGTCTTTGTCGCCTTTATTATATTTAGGTATCTTAGTAGACTGTAGGTATAATGATTCTTTCCTGGATAGGTCTTTTAATTCAATTTCATGTTCACACACTTGTTCATGGCTTGATTAATCACACCTTCTCTTTTGATATGTTGTCCTCACAGACTTTCCTCATTTTTTTTGATACTTCTGTCTGTATTTGAGACATATCCAGCATAGCTCTTAGCGGATTTAAGTGGATTTATCTCTTCCCATTTTTCAGCTCTGAAAAACATCAATTCTAGTATAACATGATGTCCTTTACAGGGGGCTATCCTGTCCTCAACTCCTGTCTTTACTGTCTAGTACATCTTTGCAATAGTCCTTTTCCCAAATTTCTCAGTACTAGCTACTTCAATCCAATACAACATCTCTGTCTGTTGTAGTCTTAGAAGTACAGCATGATCAAAACAGAGCTTTGAAAAAGCTGTCAGGTCTTTCATCTAGTTCTTAACTCACAAAAGTGCATGTAGTCTTACATGGTCATCTGCTCAAGGCAAAATTCTGTTGTGCAGAAGAGACAAAGAAAACAAGGCTGTGAACAAAATGACTACAATCCACCCCAAATCCAGCTGCTCTTAATACTCCTTGAATGTTCTTCCTTAAAAAAAAAAAAAAATCCTGACATGGCTAAAAGACTCAAAATTAAAAAATTTCGGCATGTCCTAGTGCTAGCATTTTGTCAAAGGCCAGAAAATTACTCAGTAGTGTGACAGAAATATTTTTTTATTTTGAAGTGGGATTAAATAATTTCTGGAATTTCATATGCAAGTGACCTTCATAGTTTGTCTTCTTCATTGAAACAAAGTAAGATTGATGTTAGCTCTCTCTTGTAATCAATGACAAAATAATCCAAATGAAAAGGAGTAGCTTCTTCATCACCTTATAGATACTATAGGGTTTTTTTCAAAAATGTCAATATCCTTTTATATAAATAGTTACAGAATTTAATCAAAATGTACATTCAGATGAACTTTTGTTAGCATAAAATCTTAAGTAAAATTTCTTGAGCATCTTGGAATCTGGGAAGTGGAGTTGAGGGAGATGAAAATATCATATGCTTTTCTCTTCATGTGACACTGGATTCCGAAAACATTTCAGCTTCAATCAGTTAATGTAAAATTCTCTTATACCTAAAGACTACTTTCAGGCAAAATGTCGGCCTTTAAGTCTTTAGGGCAGATTATATGTAGCCTGGATAATTAATATGTGTATGTTAACTTTTTTTTTTAATATATATTTAATAATTTACAATATGAGAATGAGAATTCCTGAATTCTTATTCCAAAGCTATATTTTCCCTTTTCAATGTAATAATATTGTCTATTACATTTTCAACTGTTTTAGATAATTTATATATGGAATTTATTTATTGCACATATATGAATTTTTTTTGCACTTAGAACAATTTGATGCTGTTGTGATCAAGTAGACTTTTTTTTCTTTTGCACTGTTGATGTTCTGAATCACTGAATAAAGGTGAGTGAACAAAGAAAGATAAATTTCCAGTTGGCTTCATTGCCATCTTTCTTTACAGGTACAGTATAATACCTATAAATACACAAGCTTCATAGAAAATAGTTCAGGATGTGGAACTAAATGTAATGTAGCCTATGACACATCTACCAAAAATAGACACCTAACAAGTCATTCTACAAAGTGACAAAAGAAATCTCAAAAGAGAAACATGTGAATCAAGTTCCAGCCATGTGTTTTAAGTACCAAGCGCATGACAAATACTTAAGAGAAAATTCATTTAACACCTCCACCTCTGATAAACACAAAAAAGACACTGATAAACCTGGACAAAGCCAAATAACTTATTAAGTGCTTAGAAACCTTTTATAGAAGAAAGTGCCATCAAAGATTTTCTACAGCTGATTTTTCCTTTAAAGAGAGCTTGCCAGGATGGAGGGGAAAATGCCTCAAAACCCTTTGAAAAATCTGACCTCAAACTCTCTTTTTAAGAAAATATTGTCCCAGTATTATAGAGAAAAATTTTTATTTCCAGTATGGAAGTTTTTCAACTGTGACTTATTTACTAGTGAATTTCTGTTTAGAAGCAATTTAGGTAAGTCTAGATCTGTGGCTTAGAAGACTACTCTACATATTTTTTATCTACTCAGAAGAAACTAGCTCTAGTATTTAAAAAGCAGCATTGCTCCTTAAAAAGATTTCTGTCCTCTTATTTTTTTTCTTTCCCAAAAGAAACAATGACATTTACTCAAGTTTATATCCAGGCAACATTTTCCATTTTGATCATAAGGTATTTTTATTGCCCTATTTTTTACAGCCTATAATAGCTAACAACCATGTGATACAGAATACACTTAGATACTCTCTAATTGGAAGTTGTGTTTGGTTAATGTTTTAATAGCACAGACAGGTATTGAAGATTGTGCAGAATAGTGCAGAATGGTACTGTGTGATGAACATAGCTGTATTCCCAGAGCAATGAGGTATCAAGAATATATCATTAAAACACACATGGATGCATTCAAAAGCTGTTCAAACTTAATAACTCCCGCTCAGCAGAGAATAGATAATGTAGTTGTCCTGAATTCATTTACATGGGATTTTTAGTGGAAAGCTCAAGGTTGTCTCCAAACAACCTTGCACTGTAAGGATAAGGAAATCTTTCCACTACAGAAGTTTTGCCCCAGATCAAACCTCTGTGCAGCTGCAAAAGCACTTTGTAGATGTAAATGCAGATGTAGCTATTTGTTCATAGCTGAGGTGATCACTGTCTGTGTGTGTGTCCATTTCTATGTGTATTTGTGCAGACAAGAAGCCTTCTGAGCCAAATGTCTGAGAATCTAAGCTATAACTATGATTTTAAATTACATTTTTATAGATAAAAAATTAAAAGTCAAGTATTCCCAAAACAGGTTTTCTTGCATATGCCCTCATTTCACACCGTACAACTAAATCAATATGGACTATTACCTTTATTTAGGATCAACTATTTTCCCCCTTCTTTCCAGAAACTACTGAATTGTTCACAAATAATGTTTAAAAAATTCTATTCAGTGCTGTCAAGAAACCCCAAAAGTTAATCATTATTATTACATGTTGCAAATTATTAATGGCATTTAAAATACTGATATATATATCATCTTTTTATATAAGATTAATTGAAAAATTACATTGGAAAGGTACTGTTCTCAGAATCATCAGATAAGTATATGTTAAAACACTAAACCCTAAAAACAGTTCAGCATATATTCATGGGCATACATGCACCCTGCTACCATTCTGCTTATTCTTTTAAGCACAGGAATAGTACTTACAAGAACACAGAAACATAGAAATGTTAAATCACTGAAATTGAAAAGACCTACTAGAGTAGAGTCCAGTTTGACCAAACAACACCATGACAATTAGACCATAGCACTAAGTGTGATGTCCAGTCATTTTTTGAACACTTCCAGGGATGGTGACTCAACCACATCACAGGGAACTCTCCATGAAGAAATTCTTCGTCATTTCCAACCTGAATTTCCCTTGTCACAGCTTGAGGCCATGTCCTGTCCTGGACACAGCACTTGAGGTGCAGCCTCACCAGTGCTGAGTACAGGGGGACAGTCACTTTTCTAATTGTGCTGGCCACACTCTTTCTGATCCAGGCCCAGATCCCTTTGGCCTTCTTGGCCACCTGGAAACACACTGGCTTATGTTCATCTCTTGTCAACTAGCATTCCTGCTCCTTTTCCACTGGACAGCTTTCCAGCCACTCAGCAGTCCCCAGCACTTCAGGGGCTTGTTGTGACCCAAGTGCAGGGCCTGGCACTTGGCCTTGTTGAATCTCATATTGTTGTCTTCAGCCTATCAATCCAGCCCATCCAGATCCCTCTGAAAAGCCTTCCTACTCTCCTGCAGATAAATGCTCCTGTCCAACTTAGTGTCTTCTGCAAACTTAGTGAGGATGTACCCCATCCCCTCCTCCAAATCACTGATAAAGTTATTAAACAGCACTGGCCCAAATACCCATGAGAGTTAGATAGTGACAAATAATGAAAATTTTAACACCTTAGTGGGAACACATCCATGTTTTACAAAACTCCATTACCTGCAATGTCCAGACAGTCTCCAAGAAAAGTACACAGGGTTTGTACTTTTACACTTTGATTTTTCATTTTCTGCACAGGACATCAACCTTTCCACCCACCAAAGAAGCAAAAAAATACCTTCTAAGTGCTTTTAGTAAATAATTTTCATTCAGTCCCTAGAGTATTGTACAACAGGTAATTATAATATAATATATTGATCATGACAAATTTTAGTTTTGGGAGGCAATCTCTGCAGAAATGGTTTCTTTCTTCCCATCACCTTCCTCCTGGGAAAAAGAAAAAAAAAAGTTAAGCTATCTACTTAAAACACAAGTTATTCTACTTAGGTAAGTAGGAAAACTCAGGCGCTGCATTTATACTCTCAAATGGATTTTATTAAAATTTTCACTTTCAGGAACTTAATTATTTTCTGCAAATATTTGTTGTAGAAAAGGGAAAAGAAACCTTATGGCAATATAAAATTCAGATTCTCCTTCATGGATTTTGTCTCAGAACAGACTAATAGTCTGCAGTTTGAAAACTTTGTCTTTACAGGCATGATACTGCATTATCTAGTTAATAAGTATAATTAATAGAAGGAAAGAGAAAATTGGAATAGATTTGAGGAAACTCTTTCTTTGAAAGGGAGATGTAATAAACTGTATTATCTGCATTGCTCTTGCTCTTAAGGAAAACTTGAGAAAGGTATTACCATTAATCAGGCTTTTGTTGAACTGTATTTGCAAAATATAAAAGGTATGAAAACACTTCTGCTTAAATTCATATTTATATTTACATTCTTTCAAAGATTTTCCACAATAAAATTTATCTATATAAAGAATTAAAACCCAAACTAATTCTAGAACTAAACTAATCTAGAAGAAATCATTATCTACAACAGAAAACTTGAAAGGAAAAAAGAAAGAACATAGTTACTACTATTTTCTCTCTATGTAAAGTAACATAACTGCTGAAATCTGATTCTGTTTGACATAATTAATTAAATTTAAAACTCTTAATAGCCTGCTGACAAACAGTAATATCACCCCCAATGCATGACCTTTTGTCTTTACAACATTGGATTTCTTGATTTAATCAACTATGGTTGTTGTATTTTTTAATGGAATATTTTAAATTTATGTCTAAAAGGATCGCTGGATTTATTTGGAATAAAACAATGGATAACTTTATCTTATTTAAAAGTTGACCTTATGGAACCTTTTTTCTTTTTTCTATCTTTTTTTTTGCTCACTGTTGCTCAAAATCAGATTTCAGTTTTTGTAAGTCATGGGTTGAACCTATAAACATTTCTGAATGTTGGAACAATGAAAACCTTTTTGTTTCCTTCTAGATGTCCACTGATATTTAGAATGGCTTTTAATTTTTTCTTAATTCCTTAGTTCACTGATTTTTAAATGCAGAAGTTATTAAATATTAACTTTAGTGTAGTTTTGTTGCAAATTATATCACTTTCACCTGTAAGCCATTATTTTATGCATTTTCTGTTTGGAAGGTATCACTCTTAAAGGAAAATGAGAGTCCCTGCTTAGAAATGAAAAATTAAGTTTTCTCTGGCAAAACAAACTAACAAACAAACAAAAAAATCACCAGCCAACCAATCAACCACCTAAAAAAAAACACCCCAAAAACCCAACGAAACCAAGCCAAACATTAAAAACTCAGTTGTTGATCGAAAGGTGAAAAAGGAAAACTTTCAAAAAGGATAGAAAAATACTGGGCATCAATGAAAATACAGGGAAAAAAATTACTCCTTTTGCGTTCCCACGGGAACGCAGGGCATCCAGGGCAGTGTAGTTCCATCAGAGTCTGTAATATCATGCTGATAACTTTTTGTTTTTCTTTTTTTCTGTTTAAAAAGTGCCTCTCTTGTAGTCATTTTCCCCTCCCTAATTTCAAATCAGAAATGCTTCAAGCTCTATGAAATATATTAGAGCTACAAGCTTCTCTCTTATCAGCTGACTGTATCATAGCCTGTAACTTAGGAAACTACTCTTAAGAGACTAAGAGAATATGCTGCTTGCTCTGACTCAGACTGAGTGTTCTGGTAATGTGACCTCTTATCTTGGAAGCATTAAAAGAGAAAATGAGAGAACAGATTTCAGTACCATAAGCCTCTGGTAAAAATGAGACCTTTTTCATGAGACAAGAGGGCTTGAGGACATCGTATCAAGATGTTTTCTGTTAGAACTGGGGTTGGAGAAAAATGAAACCGAGTATCATGCAGAGACAGGAATCAGAGTGCACAAGCATAGAAGCCAATCTCTTGCTCACAGCCTTATCTCACTCATGCTAATCACTTGCCACCTGGCTGTCTTAAAGCTGTGCAGCAGAAGAGCACAATTCCATGCTGCAGGCTGCGGAGGGACAGCTGAACATTGTGTGCCCATTCCAGGGGAGGCAGAACTGATTGCTCATCCAAAAGAGAGGGAAAAACCTCTAGAATCTAGCAGTCATATTTCTGTATGTAAGCATTAGTATCTATGAGCCAGTCTGGATATCCAATTCTGCAAATGTATGTTATGATAAATTAGATTTAAATACTGATTACAGTGAAATATTTTCTAGCAGGTAAAACTGATGTGTATAGGAGAGATCAAACCATAATTTCTTGTTTTGTGGCAGAATCAAGGCTGGAAATCTGTAATATATCTACAGACAATGTAAAAAAAAATATATATAAAAACTATAGTTTTTTTTTTTAAGTTTACCTTAAGGTAAACTTCTCTGGTGACATATAAAACACAGCAAAATCTATGGCTTGTTATGTGATATTGTGGACCTGATTCTGCTCTGAACATAATTAAACTGTGTAAGAAATTATGACCTTTTAAGAAAAATGTATACCCCTTATTAAAATTAGACTATAAATTAAGGCTAGAAGCCAGAATGAATGTTGGAGTTAGGAGACAAGGTCTTGGCTGGTGCCAAGGAGCCTATGTCTTGGTTCCTCAGGAAACAAGCTCAGGGGGTTGCTGAGTCTCTGTTCATTTATCTGTGATCATTAGCAGAAGTAAACACATCTTGGAATATGAGTGAGTTTTTTGAAAATTACTCTTTTTTGCATGGCAATACTGAAGCTTCTTCCCCCTACCCTTTCCACCTCATAGCAGGCCAGTTTGTACATGCTTAGTTTGGAAACAGGCTTAAAATTGTCACTCTCTCACTCAGTAATTAGGGAGCAGGAGAAGTAACTGGCATTACTTCAGGAATGAGAAGGAGACGAGATGCCAATTAAAGACTGAGAGAGGGAACCAAATTGAGAATTGTATGAAGTGTCTTAATGGACATATAACAGCAGTAATGTAGAAGAAACCTGTGGGAAGTAGGCTTTCTTAGTCCTAATTTAGAAACAACTTCTCTGAAAAATATATTTTTGCAGATGTCAAATAATCTTTAATTCCTTTGAGTCCATTGTTTTCAACGGCAGGTTGTAACATACAGTACTAATTTTACCAACAAGTACTGTGAGATGACATGCTACTTGCTTGCACTTTGCCTTTTGTAAATGCATCCTGAAATGTTTCTTGCACCATACTTGGGGACAGAGAGCGAAAGTAAAGAAGAGAGAAATAGTCCATCAGGAATTTTGATATTTGGATAATTCCACTAATTCTTAATATAGGTAGTTAAACATAAATGTGATTTTGGGTATCCTGCACATGCTAGAATCAAAATGGATTATTTGATACTGGATTTCATGGCAGTTAGCTAACCCACTGTGTTGGTTTGGGGCAAATTTGGGAGGAAAATTTTAAAGGTGTCTTTCTAGAAAGCAGATTTAAGTGGCCACTTTCCCAACTGGTTCAGGAAAAGATTTCCTTGGAGAAAAGTGGAAAAAAAGCTATTTAACAACCAAAGTATTCACAAGCATGAATGATGAATAATATTAAACAATAAAACCTCTCGCAGTTCTGAAGAGATGGCAAATTCAGAAAGTCCTTTTCCTGGAGTGTAGCTTGGCTCGCTCAGTCTCTGATCAGCCCCTCCTGCCCTGGAAAATGCCACATCCTACCCCCAGTGCCACAGGTGTGAGCTCCCGGTGTTTTTCTGGGTTTTCAGTCCAGAGCAGATTTAAACAGCTCCAAGAAAAAGAAAAGCCACCATTTGGGAAAATTCTCTGCCTCACCTAGATAAAAAAAAACACTAACTAAAGGCAAAGGAGACCTCTGTCCCACTGTCCGTGTTGCAGACAGCCCAGCCCAGGAGCAGAATGCAGAGGAGTGAGAGCAGTTTCTGAAAACAAATCCTGCTCTTCTTCTTTCTCCCACTTTGCTCTCAGAACCACTCTCAAAGGTGCAGAACTTAACATCCAGCATGAACAGAACAGATGACTGGGGATACAAGGATCATAAAGTTACCTTAGGACACCCACTGTGAATGGAGAAAAAATGAAATATCATATCTGTATCGTCTGTCCTTGAAAATGATATAAAACACAATACACATATTCTCCGATAATTTCATCTGAAGTGGTCTTTTTATTTGCACTAAAATATGATCAGTACAGAGACCATGTAAGTAACTGTTATTTTGTTATGTGTTAAAAAAGCTCTCAGGAAATGTTGAAAATTAATTTTATAGGAAACACTAAGAATAAGTTTTATTGTGTTTATTTTTTAATTTAGAGGGTTTGATTCTTGGTCTTATAACATAATAATATTACTTTTGAAAGCATGCATTGCAGGGCATTTTTCCAGATCCGTGTTTTGACCTTTTTGGGAAATTCTGTCTCAGAAGAGGGATCTATGTTTGGTGAAAACAGGCATAAAGACTTAAATGATGAAGCTTTAGCCTCCTGTGGATTTGGATTTGTAGTCATACATAAAGTGATGCCTTAATTTGGGCCAAATATTATTTCTCTTTTTTTTTAATTCAGATGGGGTTGTCTAGTTTATGTTTTCAAGTCTGCCATTGAGAGTCTATTACTATGAATAGAATTTATTACATCTTCATATAGCTATTACTGCTTAGACTAGCGGTGAAAATATTGCATATATTCCTAATTTTGTTTTAATATGTTATCCTTTTCTATCTGTTAAAGACCTGATTTGATTCCATCCTTTTTATTCCTCTTCTGTCTTAAATAATGCAATATGTGAAAGAATATATCAGAAAGGAAATTGCTCTTGCAGAAGACTAATAAATATGTCAGTTGCCTTATATGGAAACTGTGTTTATCTGAAGTTGAAGCAATATAGTATAAGTGTTAGTACTAGTATAAGAAAAAATCTGAACACATTCTTTGTTTCTTTCATTTTCACCTTTTGTAGGAAAAAAGATTTCATATTGTTCTTTAAACTTTTTTATTAAAATAAAAAAAGAAATCCATCAGCGTTTCCTGTAAAAAATGTGTTGGTTGCCAGAAGTTTTGGGAGACCTTTCTGTATGTATATATAAATTCAGGACATTTATACTTTGAATATTATTGGCCATGAATTACAATAGGTCAAAAGAACATCATACCATTTTTAAACTTAATTGCTTCCAAGCATATTCAACTGGTCTTTAAAAAAACCTATGAAATGAGAGGAGTGTCTTACTTCAGTGCTAATACATTTTTTCATGACTCTTGTCCCTTTAAAGAACTTTTTCAAAAGCTACATTTAAGAAGATTCATGCTGGGACATTATACCTATGGAATGCCACCTACTTACTATTTTCTGACTGTGTGACAGGTGAAACCTGCTGAAAAAATGACCCCTGGCAGGAGAAAGAGTGCAGGGAAAAAATAACCAACTAATATCACACATGTAGTGACACAATACATACAATATCACAGCTTTCTCTTTCTAGAGAAAGAAAAGTTGGTGAAGCAAAGTGTGAAGAGAAGCAGTAGAAGATGACAAATGAGGTGAAGTCTGATGGATTTTCAAAAACAGGCTTCAGAAGTAGGCAAGATTAAAAATAAAACAAAATATAATAAAAAAAACAAGCACATAATAAAACGGCATCTAATCTAGGAAATCAGAATCTGATCAAAAAGAGTCAAGGATAATAAAATGGATCACAGACTGTAGTAAATAAATTAATCTGGGAGTACTGGTCTCCTGGGATTGTTCTTTGGTGCTTAGTATGTTTTTTTATTAGACACACTTAATGCTGTTCCTACTCTCTAATATTTTCATTAATAAAATACCACATTAACTAAAGAAAGTTAAAAACAGTCTTTTGCAAGATTTTATTTTCACTTGACTAGCTTCTGTTACATGCATGTGGTTACATGCATTCATTCTCTTACCACTGACAGAAAACTATTCTTGTTCACATGGAATTATTAGGTATGGATGCATTTTCTATATTCATCTATAGTTCATATATGCTTCAGTTTTGAAGTGTCTTTGTCATTAGATCTGTCTAGAAGACAATTGAATGTTATCTTAACTTGTGAGGTTTCCAAATGTATTTCCTTAATGCCTTGAAATGAAATAAAATCTTCCCAAATAATTTTCAATGTCACAATGTCACTATGTCACAAGCTTTCACTGAAAATCATAAATTTTAGGTCTTCTTCCTTCTTGTCCTCTCACTTCTTTCTGAAATTTAACAGGAATCTCCATCTTGGACTAAAGAAAACTTTGCAGAGAAAACACTGTTGAAATTGCAATATTTTTGTGGAATGACTCTGCTCTGATAAAGCACTCATCACTCAAAAAGTGTTCATCCTACCCTCATTGTCACAGAGCCAGCAATATAGTCAACAGTTCCCCTCTGTATCTCGGTGCTCCTGACTTACCATTCATATTTCTTCTAGCTTCTGCTCTAATCCTTGCTAGAAGTTTCTTACCAAATATTTGGATATCCTTTAGTCCCAGTCCCCATTTTTGTTGATGAAGAAGTCAGTATTCATGCAGAAGTTAGGCCAGTCAAAAATCCATTGATGACTTATTCACCTTGCTAAGAATAAAATGGATATGAGTTTGTTTTAAAAGTGGATTGGGTTTTGGATAAAAATCTCAGCTTAACGTAAAATCTTAGTTTTCTTGTGAATCTGAAGATGGAATTGTGTTAGGTTTTTGGGTTTTTTTTTTCTTTTTTTTTTTTTTTTTTCTGTGATATATTAATACGGGAACAGAATTTTTTTCCTTGACATGAGGTTATCAATCTGTAACATATCTACAAATGCAGTTTTATGGTCTGGTTTGTACGATTCTAGGATGCAGGTTGTATATTCTGATTCACTTTGTCAGACACAATGTCTTTTATTGGTGTATCCTCTTATTTTGAGCACTGAAATTCCTCCAAATATATTTCTTCATCTGCGAATTGCGACCTCACACACATGTTTTGACAGTTTGGTTTCCTTCAGTTTCCTTAATACCTTGATGCCCAGTGTATGATGTTTACCAAGCTGCACATGAGGAGCATTATTGCCATTGATGTCTGTTGAGCATACACCAGGCAATATATTTATTCCCATCATGAAATATGGAAGTTCCCCACACTGGCTGTGATATATGATAAAAAACTTAGACACTTAAGACAGTATAGTAAGCTTCCAGGAAAAGAAAAAAATTCCCATGACTTATTATAGAAATGATGTGATTCATTAAATCCCTGCAGCACAAATCCAAGATGTGAGGGTATTTTAAAAGTATCAGTCCATAGTCGCCTTGTGTTTAGGTTTTTTTTCAGGTAGGTGTTTTCATCCACTCATGTAGATATGATACTGTTCTAGAGACATCTTTGTTCTCACTCTAGTCAGTCTCACTTCTCATATTGTTACAAGAAGAGCATAACAAACTTTTTGAACTTTGAATGCAGTCATCTGTATTTTCTGTTAACATGTTGATAGCCTTTTTCAAAAACTGTTCCCAGATCATGTTGCTTTCCCCTTTCTCAAATTCCTAAATATATTCCTTTGCAAGCATCATGGGGGTGAATTATACGAATTATATGACAGGTTGTGAGATGCATGAAGCAATTTATTCTAGATAAATCAGAGATGTGAAAGTCAGTCCACAATGCCTTTACTTATTATTTAATTATGTCCTCTGTCTTGCATGATCAGCTCTCCTCTCCTCTTATTTACCTCCTGCTAGTCACTTAAAACTAGTGCTGGATTTTAGTAGATTATTTTTTTACATTATGCACAACATTTATTCATGTATTCTCTACTACCTCCCATCATTTCTCATAACTGAGGGTTGGAGCTGGTTCTTAGTGGTTTTCAAGGTGGTGGAATTGTCACTAGAGAATGTGTTTTGTACTTCATACACTATAATTTTTCACTAATTTAATTCCTATGTTCTCCACACCTTTGCTTCTATTTTCAATTTCTTTAGTCCAGGAAAAAAAACAGACAAAACAACACAGACTACAATTTTTCTCACAAGGGAAAGCTGTGCAAATAATTGATGTGGTACATATTTTCCATGAAAAGTAACTACAAATACTTAAATCTTCCTTCTGTTATGATAATAAATCAACTATTTCTTAATATTTATGTATGTAGCTATTTTTACTTTAAAATTGATACTTTAACAACATGTACAAAATTTATTATAACATTTGAAAAAAGTTATTATTTTAATCTTGTCCATTAATTGATACTTTTCTGACATTTGCTTGTAGACATAAGTAACACTAGCCACACACTTAATATATGACATTGCAACTCTTAAAAGTAGAAAAAAAAAGTGTAACTCTGTAGGAAAATATCAGTAATGAGAGCTCATTCAGGGCAGAAAAATACAGATATTACATTGTTAGCAGTAATTCAGATAAGGGCCATATGAACAGCTCTGCTTGCTAAAACCATCAGTCTTTGAAAGACAACCTGGAACACTTCAGGAATCTGAAATGTAAAAAACCTTCAAATAGGAGATTAAAATCCAATGTATACTGAGAAATACAGAAAAATAATTTGACAATGTAGTCCTTCTGCAAAAAAACCCACTCTAGGATTTAACAACAAAAAAATAAGTAAGAAGTAGCATTAAAGGCTAGAAAGCAGTACACAAAATAAAATACTAAACCTCACACTAGATTTTTAAACAAGGAAACCCTGATTCACTGATTTTTCCATTTTCCAGCAGCTTTTACTCTCTTTCACTTCAATAGAAACATCCTTTTGCTTTCATTTGCCTTTCAATATTTGCAAATTTATTTTATTGGTCTGTTAATATAGCTGTTCTGTGTATGGGTTAGCTAGCTAATTGCCAGATAAAGTATCATTCTATGAGTAATTCCTGTTATTTTGGAATCAATACAATACTGTGTGCAGAAATTGTTCATAAAAGCATTTAAAACAGTATAGTTACATAAGAGTTCTGCACTATATTTTTGAAAATGTTTTCATGCAAGTTAATTAAGAAGAGTTGAATGCTCAGATGACAGACTAAATATAACAAAAATATTAACTGGAATGGTCATGATCCCTGTCCTCTATGCCTAAAAGAAACATTTGTAAATTAGTATTAAAAGTAGCTAAGGTTCTTCTCTAAAACATAAAATATGAAACAGATTAAAAGGTCAACCTCTGAGTATGTTTATCTCAATTTAAGGTCATGGCTGGGATGATGAAACCATACAGATGAAAATGAAATTGATCTATATGGTAATACCAGACTTAATGCTACATTAATTCAATAATAAGGTGTCTTCTCTGATTTTGCTCATGTGTTTGACATTCATTCAGTAGAACTAGCTATTCTGCAATTATTTTTTCTGCATTAAAAACTTCATTTATATTTATCCTTTATATGTTTCTTCTGTAGGTCTAGATATTACACTACCACATGTCACTAGAGCAGATAGGTGCTGGAGAAATCAATTTATGAAATCTTGGAACCTAATGCTAAATGTAGATTATATACATATATATAATACTTTTCTTAAAAGGCGAATTTTATATTTTATAGGTAAACTCTTGACTTGTATCAAGGGGAAGAGCCTAGTTTCAAAGCCAACATTTGGTTTTCCTGATTTTTCATATCTATGAGTTTTGTAGATATATCACAGGAAATTTTACATCAGATACTATTTTTATGACAGCAATCAGAACTAAAATACTTATTGGGAAAAAGCCAACATATTTTCTTATGGCCTATATAGAGGACTGTGTTTCAGGATTTTGGTCCAGTCTGGAAGACTATTTCCTAGAATATGTATGTTCCAATACAGATTCTATTTGTATTCAATTTTAGTGCCAGAATCATCTGCTAATTCTTCTTGCTGCTTTAATAAAAAGAAAAAAAAGAAAAAAAAGAAAAAAANAAAAAAAAAAAAAAAAATTTTGATTTTTTTTTCCCATTGGGAATTTACATCATAAATATAGATAGTACTTTAAAAAAAACCCAACACAACCTCATCCCCCTTTGTTTTGTATCGTTTACCATTAAATTTATTGAAGTGTTCTGCTACAATATGTGGCTACATTTTGAATTTATGGATATTAAACACAATATTTCTTTTTTGGATATAAGGGATTTGCTTAAAGTTTGCCCCTAGTCTCTGGGTGATGAAGAAATACTGTCATCAGAAAAAGCAATTAATCTCATTTTTCTTAGACATTTACTTTAACTGAAAGAATAGGCAAGCTTACAGGCACACCACCTTTCTTCAGCTGACATGCATATTCATTATGAGCAGATTAATTTGTAGATTGGAGTACAGTAGTATTTTATGCCAAAGTCATGTTACAAGGCTTAGTTAATTAATTAATTATTACAAAGCACTTTGAGAACCCTGGAGAGAAGACATTATAAAAGTATGTGATGTTATTTTAATAATTTTCCATTTAGCTGAGTGGAATGAGTAACATTAGAGCCCTCAGGGTTCTGGGCCTGATTAAGGACTGTTGACTGCATTACAGAAAGTACAGTTTCCACTTCCCTTCTGCTTGGCATCCTCCCAGCTTCTATTTGGCAGCTAGTAAAAAAGAGGACTCTGTAGATTTTTATATATGAGTTTTGAAATGCTAGGAAAGGTTTTAGAAGAGCAGACATCAGCTAATTTCATTTAATCAGAATCCCTGGGAAGTTGCTATGGAGAGAAAAAGCTTTTTGAGTTTTAATGAAAACAGAGAGAACTGCAGCAAAGCATTCTCTTGGTGGAAAACTTCGAATTTCTGGGAGGGGTTCATGACAACCAGAACAAAGTTAATGCAATACACATTTCTTTCAAAAAAGCAAGAAGGAAAATTGTGACCAGTAAGCCTCACCTCTGTCCCCGGACAGATATTGGAGTAATGGTATCAATCTGTTTCTTTACATGTAAAAAAACAGGAAAGAAATCAGGAGCAGTTAATATGATTTTTTTCAAGGTTGATGCTTATTCAGTCTTCTTGCCTCTGCAAAGAAATTGCTGTCTTTATGGATGACAGGAGAGTGGTGACTGTGACAGTCCTGGATGCTGGTAGAACTTGTCACACCAGCTCTCACTGTGCATTCTTAGTTGGGAGCTGAGGTTTAGAACAGAGTAATGGGTGATAAAAAATGGATGGATTTCTAAGCTCAAAGGGTGTGAATCAATGAGCTGGTGTCCTGTTGGTGACTGTAATAGTATCAGGGGGACAGTGGAACACATCTTGTCTGTTATTTTTATTGGTGATGTGGATAATGACAGAGAGCACCCATAGGAAATTTGCAGAAATAATGAAGAAAAATAACTAATTGACACAATGAAAGAACTATCTGCAGTTCTGTCTCGGTTTGGGAAGACAGGTATCTGCCAGATAAAAGCTGGAGTTTGCTTTGGAATGGGAAGTGTAAGCCACGCCCCCCCCTCCCTCTTTTTTCAATTATAAATTTACAATCAGAGGCTCTTAGGCAAAGATTTTTGGGAATAGGAAATAGCAGTTCTTTACTAGTATGTATTACAAAACAACCAGACAAAAACAACCAACCAACCAAACAACAACAACAACAACAAAAACCAAACCCAACCAACTACAGCATTAATAACCAAAGACAACAATACCAAGAACCTTGAGGGGTTTTGCTTCACAAAACCCAGGGCAGTTCGGTCTCAGTGCTCCTGCAAGATCCGCAGGGCACCAAGCTGGAACGGTGGAAAGTCCCGGGCTGGTAGCTGAGATGACAGCGGTGTCCAGCAGTCAGAGGCAGAATGTCCCAGCAGGCAGGGGGGTGCAGGGTCACACTGTAGCAAGAGAAGCAGCGCTGGAAGAAGCCGAAGGCGAGGTAGGGCTGGCCCAGCTCCCGCGGGTGGCTGAGAAGGCTCCCAATTCAGGCCGAACCGATGGTAGTAGATATCCCAGGACTGGATCCCTTCGGCCACAACGAAAAAAAAAAAAACCTCCTCCAGTGAAACCGCAGCCCAGCAGCTCTCTCCCTCTCTGAACGCAGAAGACAGGAAACTCCCTGCCCCCCACACACATTCTTCAAACTCTGTCTCCTTTGTTTCGGTTAATTGCCCTTAAGTATCCAATACTTGGTCTCCTTGGTAACTTATGGGTGAAAAAATTCTTTAGAGAAAAGAAGGAACAAACTTAACCCCCAACAAGTTCTGAGGGACCTTAATAAACTTGATTAACCAAGCATAAAACTTATGAAGTGTTTCAAGAACAAAACTGGATGCTGTACTGGAGTCCACATTTCTAACCACACACTGGACTTCGTTTAGGAGAAACTCAGGACAGTGGTTTTCCACCTCTGTGAAAAACCTGAGCAGAGGACCTACAAGGAGGGCTTATTTCTTTTGAATAAGAGATACTAAGTGGTGGTCTAAGAGCATCATCCAACTGTTTGAATGGCGCTTAAAGAGCTAAACCTTTTCTGGCATAAACTTTTGATAGTGGTAGAAGATAAAGTAAGGGGCAATAACAATATGTCATTGCATCTTTAAATAAAGTCTTTCACTATGAAATACTAGTGAACATCCAATCTACAGGATCAAACCAGAGCTCTAAAATATAGTGTATGTGTAGTGCCTCCAGTGCCAACTTTTTGTCTTTGCACATTCACTCTTACCAAATGTTTTTTCTAATATAGGTGAAGTACAAATCAGGCTCAATCTAACTAGATTTCATCTTAGCTGTATAAATCACATCTTACCATCCTTATCACAACTTTTGCATTGCTATACTACTGTAGTCTGTTTTAGAGCTGAATAACCAACACAGGACAGAATTTACTCAGGAGAGGGAATGAAGAAGAACAAGAAGTGCAGGTGGTTAGATGCACAGCTCTGTCCAGCTCCAAGATCTTCACAAGGTAATACCAAAACCCTGTCCTCTTCCCGCTCCTGTGTTTCTGTGCTTTCCTAACAAAAGTTTCTACTCCAAGGAGAATTTTCCACCTGTATCAACGAGTTGTAATCTTTGTTGGCTTGGATGTTCCTCTGGGAGTGGGACTGAAAAACTAAATCTGTTTTCCTTGTTTTTCTGTTGCTGATCAGTGAGCTGTTAGATTTCAATATCCTTCTGACAGGTCTGACTCTGCATGAACTGAAATGGATCCTAGATGATTGATTTTAGAGAAAAGGCCCCAAGTGCTTTATTTAGACATGCCCCATTGCCTCCTTTGCTAAAACTGCGGTTTGAAAAGCATCTAAATCCATGGTTCTAAGATTTTTAAAAGCTCATTCATGAATCAATGCCAAGTAAATTGAGAAAATGCAGCAAACAACAATAGAAAAAAATAATTAAAAAAAAGGGAACACTTCTGAGTTTTCTTCAGAGATGCTTATTCTGTATGCTGAACACCATAAGAAATAACAAATTAAATAAAAGTTATCCTTAAAGCCTCAAATGTGATGAAAAATCTGAAAGTACTTTATCATTATGAAACCATGCAATGTTATCTCATTAAGTGGTCAGGGAAGTAAAAATGTCCAGTTAAAAATTTCCAGATCTAACCTACAATGAGGAGTTTTATAATACAAAAAGAAACCGAAAAACCCCATCAATATTTCTCCCTTTATAACTGAGTTATTATATGAGCAAAACCTAATATATATTTTTGATTTGTCAATTCACAAGTCAAAAAAGCTAGTACAGTAGGAATCCAAAAACTCGGAACTTTTTCAAAACTGTTTGTATCCAAAAATTGGTATGATATATGATTATATGATTAGAATGTTTCTTTTCTGAACTGTTATCTCCAAGTAGGGCCTTATGACATTGCACTGTCAGAGAAAAACAAAACAAAACAAAGTCTCATTAAGAAAAAGGCTCTAAGAATAAAATTATCGTTAGCAGGCTCTGTTATGAAAAACATTTTTATAACCCTCCCATTCTTCATTTCTTTAATTTTAAATCTTACTAATAAGAAAAGTAAGTAAGTTTTCATTCAGAATTTGTTCCTGCAGTTGATCAGCTCATTGTAGTGGTTTGAAAGGAAAACAAGTGAGAGGCTCCAAGTCAGAAATACAATTTAATAGGAAGAAAAGAAAGAAAAGGTAAAATAAAATAAATGCAAAGAAATACAAAAGACCACTGACAGAGTCAGAATACAACCTGAACAGGGCGATGGAAGCAGTACAGATGAGGTGGTTTTCCTGAAGAAGTGATCCCGTAGAAAAGGTCTGGTAGCTCGAGTCCTCTGGGAATCCAGTGGGTAAACCCCCAGTACTGTCTTAAACCGCAGCTTATATCCAGGCTGGAATGCTTGGTTCCTCCCTCTGGGCGGAGCATCTCACAATGGGATGATGAGTCATACAGGGAGTCCTTGATGGCCCATTAAACAGAGATAACTCCAGAGGGTGCTATCTATGAGTCATGGGCAAGGCATCTGATGGGCCATTAGCAGAAGATAGCCCTGAGGGAAAGAGTCCAGGAAGAGCACTGCTCCAACAATTGGATTCACAGTTCGTTAAGATGGTGATAGAGTACTTTGTACACATCCTCCACTACAACCCAGGACACTCATGCATGCAGTAAAGTACCTTTAATATGAGGTTTCCTGAATAAAAATTCATGATAACATTTTTAAAATCCATTTGCTATGAAAATTTTTCATATTCACTTAAAAATAACCAAAGATGAATATTCCTTCCACTTCAAATACATGCCAGAAAATGCATGAAATTTTTATACAAAATCGTGAATTGAATTGAAAAAGTAGTTTGAATTGTAATCTAAGAAAAAATTAATATTAAAAATTCATATTAAAAAAAAAGGCCTCATGACCCTTACACCAGTAGTTTGGTTTTACAAAGTACATGTTCCTTTCTTCTCCTGGATGACTTCAACCTTTTCTTACTTGCTTGTACAAGGGGACAGCAGCTAACCACGATCAACTGTTTCTATGGAAAGCCATTGTTTCCATCAAAGCAAAGCAGTGGTAGCTGTAAAGTAATGATGTTCACTACTATGATTCTCACATATTTTCTTTACACACTGAAGTTAGGATGTCCGTACATATTAGTTCAGCATTTTACTCCGCATCCTGACAGGATATTTTACTTGGAATAGCACTGCTATTTGAGGCACAAAACAAAAGGCATTCCAATAAATTGAAAATGCTCATAAACTTTTTGAAATAAATGGACTGTATATTTGTTCTTCATGGTAATCTTGAAGAGCTTTACAATCAGCTGTCTTTTTACAGCTGCCATCTGCATGTTCCTGAACTCATTCAGGATGTCATACAGCTCTGAATAGAAAGCCTCATAAGGTCATTTTCTGCCTTAGAGCTTTACACTTAAAAGATTTGGCATATCTGCAGTTGCAAAGTGCAAAGCATTTCACCCAGAATAAATTTCCTGTCAAATGACAATTTATATCTATGCAAAGCACAGCTTTTGTTTATGCATCACAGGTCTGATTATGTGTAGATTAGCTGAACACTGGAGAGGCGTCTTAACTTTTCCTACCAGAGACCAGGACCAGACAATTTGGAGCAAGAAAGCAGTTGGAAACCTTTGTTACAGAGTATTTTTAAACTGACTCAGGTGCTGAATTTTACATGCATTTTCCTTACTTTATTATCTCAAACTCTGAGACAGTGGTACAGATTTAGAATAATTCCATGTTAAATCAGTACTGGATGGAACTGGCCTCACTAGGGATGAATTGCATTTGGCTTCTAATCTTAATTTTCTGAGAGTGTGTTACTTTTTCTGAGAGTAGGTTTTATCATTAGTTTTTATTTACACAGGGAAGAGCATTAGACCAGCATCAGACAATGAAGACATATGCCATTAAAATAAAGGCATGCCTCAAAGATCTTTCCAGATGAGACCCTTAGGATAGCAGAAATAAAGATGCACAAAGGAAATTAATCCAGGTCTTTTGCAAAGAAAAACAGTGAAATATCATTCCTTAGTCATAAATATGTTTCATGTTAAAAGGTCACTTTATATAAAAGCATGTATTTAGAAAACTAACAGATAAAGATCAACCTACTAATGCATAAGAAAAGCAGGAAGGAATAATTTCTGCATTTACCCAGCTTTCAATGTCAAAAAAAGGTCTTTATGTGCATGAAGTAAAAAGAATATAAACAAATGTGAAGAATACCACAAGGTTGCAGGACTAGTAAGTTCTAGTTTTGTCATAATTTTGTCTAGTGTTGTCTAATTTTTTGTCATAAATGTCTGTAAAAAGACCAGCCATGTTCTGCATTTGCTTTTAAACTATGGCATAACACAGAGGAGTTATTGTGAAAGTCATATGTGTGATATATCCATTTGCTTGAGCTAATAATACTTTCCACATACACATGAATCTAATTTAGTGATTGAAGACTTATTCAGAGTCTAAGATTTTGGAAGAAAATTATGATTTTTGAGTCACCAATACTTTGACTGATTCCTGATTTTAAACCAAAACTGATTCCTGATTTTAAGTCAAACTGGGCTTTATATTTCTAGAAGAAGACCTGGAAGATAATAATAGGAAGCTAAGAAGTGAGTTCGCATTTGGTATGGGATACTTTCTCCTTATTCAACAAAAATATCTTTCACCAGTTTCTGAAAGAGGCATAATTAAGGAGCTCTAGGTAAACTTTTTGTGATGTCTACTTTCTGCAGGAGGCTAATATCACCACAGACCAGTGAGCCGTTGATAAAACCCATCTATGCTTTCTGCTTAGTACAACATCAGCATAGTTTGCAAAGTTTTCAAATAAAGCATAACAAAAAAAATCAATCAAGCATGTAGGGAAGGTAATTTTTCTTGTCAACATTATATGGATTCAGGAAAGAGAGATGGAGAGTAACAGCACAGCATTAGCCAGTGGGCTGGAGAGATAACACAGTTAACTGAGAAAATGGGGACCTAAACAAATGATCCTGTTTTGGGGGTGGGCAGAAAATTTTAATGCTGATAATAATTTTCTACATAATGCGATGAACGAAATAGCCAAATGAAGTTTCCTATCACCTATCACAGTTAGCTATTGAAATGTGTTGGGACATCTTTAACTATTGGGGGAAAACTTATTAGAAAATAGCTAGAAGAAAATAATTCAAGCACTGTCTTGATGAAAATGAAACCTAAGTTTAGGGAGGTTTTTTTTTTGCCTGAATACAACAAAAGAAATACAGAAAGTCACACATATAGTTTAGATGGGAAATCTTGAAAGCTGTCAGTCTTCATTTGAATGAAAAAACAAAGTACTAAAACATAATACATAAAATTACACAAAGCAATAAATCATTTCATGATTTAAAGACACTATTTTCTTTTTTCCCATTGTCTTCAATGATGCTCCCTCATCACTGACCTGCTTTGAAAGGGAGTATTTCATCTGTAGGCTGAGAAATGCATGAGAAAATTGAAGAACAAGACTGGAGTTCAGGCCTTATATATGAAGTCAGATTTTTTTAAGTCTCACTCCAACATTTAAAAAACCACTTTTTTCATTCAGGAAAAGAAAATGTAATTTGTTTTCCTAAATATCAAGGAAAACATTTGGATTGGATTTGCAAGGTGCTTGCAAATGAACCTGTTTTTTCTAATTTTTTTTCTTCTAAAAGGTGCTAGTAGTGGAAGGCTACTGAAAGACATGACGATTGGGGTGAATATGTTTCATTTGCATCAACATTGTTCATGTCTGAAATAAAGCTTAATGAGCTAAGAAAGTAGATTTGTGTAGTACAAAATGCCTAATCTTTCAGTATTACTGATTTGGAAGGACATGGAACAAATAAACAAAACTACATAAAATAAAATATTCTTTATTTACAGTTTTTTTGAATAATTGTCTAAATTTCCATTTCCCTTGTGATTCACTGAATAGCACAGAAAGAAGATTTTTTAAAAATGCACTTTTCAACACTGTATAGAAGAATACTTCTGCAGTTTCTGTCTTAATTCAGACTTAGCTTTTCTAATTCCCCCCCACCCCACCCCGCCCCTGCCAAAAAAAAGGGGGTAAAATTTACAAGCAAAACAGATATTTTTGTAAAAAAAAAAAAAATCTTAAAATCCTGAGCTTTTTCATCTCCTTTTGTGGTTAATAGTTAGTTGACAGTCCTATAAGTTAATGTGTATTTCTAATTTATTGTCATATATATTAATCTTTCTATGAAAATTAGTCAGTTATTGCCTGAACTTTGCCAATAGCTTAGCTATGATTTAGTGATAATCATCAGACTTCCTATCATAAATTTTACCTGACCTCGGTTTACTTTGGGTTGGTTGATAGCTGCCAGAGGTCTGCTGTTTATGAGTTATGGGGATTTTCTCCAGTATGTAAAATAAAGATCTTGAGATGAAAATGTGGTCTTCTGTTGTAATTTACAGAACTGAACCTTCTATGGAATTATCCCAATATTCAAGTTTCTACTGTGAATCTAAAGTTTTAGGTGTTTTAAAGTTACAGTTATTCTTTCAATTTGTAGATATATTTTTAATGTAGCAGATATCTGCTCCAGTGTCTTTTCTATGCTCTTGAAAGAAAATATGTTTTCAAATAATATTCTGTATTTTGAAAAGTAAGTGCATATATGCTTTTTTTTAAAAGTGGTAAAATTATGTTATACTAATGTTGGTCTTCTAGCTGAAGCCTTGATTTGATACATTTCTGCTATGTAATTAGAATTGGATATTTATTTTGATTGTTGTAATGCTTGATTCCTTTTTAAGGACATAGTTTATTTTAGTGGTATTTGTAGACTTTTAGTGAAACTGAATTGGGATCAATACCTAACATTTCCATATTCAGATATTAAATCCCGTCATATAATAAAGTTGTTTACATTTGAGAAATTGTATCAAAAATCTTGAAAAGCAGAATTACTTATATTTTTTTAAGAAACTGGAAAGGTTTCCACTGACTTTGGACTGTGCCTTCATTGTAGACTTTAATGTATTGACAGATCAGTTGAAAGCTTGACCAAACATATTATATTATAGTATAAAATACAGAAAGCCAAGTGACCTATACTAATCAACCTTGACTTCATACTTATCATAAAGGGTAGGTTTAGGACAGGTATTTTTTAAATTTCTGTGTTTTTTCTGCATTGTATGCAACATTGAATGACATCCTGTTATCACAATCTTCAGTCAATAGAATAGAATAATGCAATTACAAAGAGAACCCAAGCTGAAACTTTAACCTTGACAGCAAACACATATAGAAACACACAATAATTTCATGACAATGTACACTTCATTGTTTAAATCTGAACAACCTTGGTGACGTGTTCTTCATTTTAATAAGATCATTGTGAACTTTAAATGCAGTTGCAATCTGGAACAAATATTTGTTAGGATCAAACTGGCTACTTTAGCTATTGAATGATAAATAACATTATGAATAAACTCAAATTCAAACTGAAGTGTCTTACAGATTAAGTATCTGATACAGACATATTAGTAAAAAATGTTTAGAATTTTATACTGAAAATATTAAAAGTTTAAATATCTCTTGAATAAAAAATATTTACATTGCATGATAAAGGCATAATAAAGTCTTTCTCCCTGTAGAGAAAGACTTGGGGTGAGTGTTGATGAAAAACTCAGCATATCAGCAGTATGCACTTGCAGCCCAGAAAGCCAAGAAAATCCTGGGCTGCCTCAAAAGGAATGTGGCCAGAAGGTCAAAGGAAGTGATTCCTCTACTCTGCTCTTTTGAGACCCCACCTGGAAGGAGTAGTCTTGGGAATCTGGAGAATTCTCAGCTGACTAAAAGCTGACGAACCTTGTCCCAGTTTTCAAGAAGGGCAAGAAAGAGGACCCTGGCAACTACAACCCTGTCAGTCTCACTTCAGTGCCTGGCAAAGTTATGGAGAAGATTATTCTGGGAGGTACTGAAAGAAAAAAACCACCTGAAAGACAATGCAGTCGATGGTTACAGCCAGCAGGGCTTCATGAGGAGAAAGTCCTGCTTATAAAACCTGATTTCGTTTAATGAAAAAACCCCACCCACTTGATCAAGGGAATCCAGCTGCTGTCATTTTTTGGACTTCAGTAAAACTTTCAATACTGTCTCTCATGGTCTCCTTCTGGACAAAGTATCCAGCACACAGCTGGATAAAAGTGTGATAAGTGAGCAGCTGGTTCAAATGTCAGGCACAAAGGGTTACAGTGAATGGGGTGACATCAGATTGGTGACCTGGGGGTTCTGAAGGGCTTCATCTTGGGTCCTGTGCTTTTCAACATCTTCATAAATTACTTGGGACTGGAAAGGATACTGAGCAAATTTGCAGATGATAGAATGCTGGGAGAAGCTATTATCTCCCTCAAAGCCAGTGAGGTCCTCTAGAGAGACAAGTTAGAGGACTGGGCAATCACCAGCAACACGAAATTTGACAGGGGAAAGTGATGGATTCTGCACCTGGGATGGGGCAACCCTTGATGCATGCACAGACTGGGGAATGAGATGCTGGAGAGCAGCACCATGAAAAGGGCCCTGGGGGTCCTGGTTGATGGCAAGGTGACCATGAGTCAGCAGTGCCCTGGCAGCCGGGAGGGGAACCCTGTCCTGAGGGACATCAGGCCCAGCATGGCCAGCCAGGCAAGGGAGGGGATTGTCCTGCTCTGCTCTGGGGCAGCCTCACCTCAAGTTCTGGGGGCAGCTTTGGGTGCCACAATATGAGAAAAAAATAGAATTTGTTAGAGAGCATCTAAGGGAGGGAAACAAAGGTGGTAGAGGGCCTTGAGGGGAAGCCATATGAGCAGTGTCTGAGATCACTTGATCTGTTCAGCCTGGAGAAGAGGAGACTGAGGAAAGACATCTTTGTAGTCTACAACTTCCTCATGAGGGGACAAGGAGGGGCAGACACTGACCTCTTCTCTGTGGTGACCAGGGACTGGACCCAAGGGAATGGCCTGAAGCTGTGTCAGGGAAGGTTTATATTGGATATTAGGTAAAGGTTTTTCAGCCAGAGGGTGGTAGGGCACTGGAAAAGGCTTTCCAGGGAAATGGTCCCCGCACCAAGCCTGACAGAATTCAAGAAGAATTTGGACAATGCTCTTGGGCACATAGTGTCATTCTTGGGGATGGTCCTGTGCAGGACTAGGAGTTGGACTCAGTGGGTGGGTCCTTGTTGGTGGCTTCCAACTCAGCACATTCTGTGACATTCTGTGAATATTGCATATAGTTCTGGTTTTTCCAACATAAAAATGACATAGAACTGTTGGAGCATGTCCAGAGGAGGACCATGAACATGATCAGAAGACTGGAATACCTACCCTATGAAGACAGGCTGAGAAAGTTGAGGAACTCAGCTTGGAGAAGAAAAGGTTGTGTTGAGATGACATTACAGCTTTCCAGAATCTGAATGGGACCTTACAGGGCAGCCTGAGAGGCACTCTTCTTTAGGAACTGTAGTGATAGAAGAAGGAGTAATGGGTAAAAATTTAAAGAGAGGAAATTTAGGAAAAAAATAGGAAGAGGGTTAGACACTGTAACAGGTTGCCAAGGAAGGGTGTGAATGCCTCAGCCCAGGAAATGCTCAGAGCCAGGTTGAATAAGACTTTGAGCAAGCTGGTCTACTGGGAGATGTTCCTGCCCATGGCAAGGAGGTTTGGGACTAGGTGATATTTAAAGTGCATTTCAACTCCTTAACATTCTATGATTTTATGATTCTATCTAAGCATGACCAAGAACCAAACAAAACCAAAAAAACACAAAACAAAATGTAAACAAACAAACAAGCAAACAAAAAAAAAGAAAAAAAAAAGGGAAAAGAATTGATAAGATTGGTCTTTTAAAAAATTTAATGTGAGATATTGAGTCAAAATATGTGAAAAATCTAGTGTATATATTCTGAATTCATTTATCTCACTATCAACAACTTGAGCATATGTTAAGGAAAGCAGTTAAGTTTTTAGATCCCCAGAACTTTTGGGTATATATTTGTTTCAGCTAAGTGAAGAATTTGATAATTGGTTGTATTTTTTTTTTTTTGGATGCAGCTGACTAGTTGTAAAGGAAAATGCAAAATCCTGTTTATCTATGCTCTGGAGAAATGAACCACAAAACAATTTGTCTACATATAATAAAGTCCTTTCAAAAAGCTGTCACTTCCAAGAGCCATTTCTCCAGACTTTTTCTCATATTCATGTTCTTGAGATATATTCTCTCTTGGGTTTTGTAACCGAAAAAAAAATGTTATTCTATTCCATCTGTTGAAACCGGGTGAAGCAGTGTTGCTTATCTCTGCCCAAATGGTGCAGTGTTGCTTATCAGATGGAGCAGTGTTGCTTATCTCTGTTCATTGTTCCACTACCCCCATGGAGATATCTTCTGCTAATGGACCATTAAAGCTCACCAATGTCATGACACATTACATCATACGTAAGATGTAAGATGCTCTACCCAGGGAG
>VXBN01013381.1:1334-20396 GCA_013397395.1 Sinosuthora webbiana
AATGATGTCTTTTTGGACTTCAGCAAAACCATTGACACTGTCTCCCACAGCACACTCCTGGAAAAGCTGGCAGCCCACTGTAGGCCTGATATTTCTAGGTCTGAGAGATTTTAGCCTGCTAGCAGCTGCTAACTTTTTCCCAAGGAAAAATTTCTCAAGAAAGCTTCTTCTCAAAACAATCTTGGCAAACAATTATCCTTTCTCAAAACAATCTTTCCCCAGGTGGTGTTTTGCTGTTTCTCTAGTTTAACCAATGGGATTAGAGAGGTGTCGTTCCTATTCACCAACCATATTAAGTCTATATCGGAACACCTTATAAAAGGTAGTAAGAATTAGACAATAAAGCTTTTTTTCTCTGCTCTTTGCCTTCTGAAATATTTGGAGTCTCTCATCTTTCATGTCCTACAACGACACCCCACAGCTTGAACAGAAGCACTCTTTGCTGGGTTAAGAACTGGCTGCATGGCTGGGCCAGGAGAGTGGTGGTGAAGAGTGCTGCATCCAGCTGGCAGCCAGTCACCAGGTGTCCCTCAGGGGTCTGTCCTGGAGCCAGTTCTGGTCAATATCTTTATTGATTACATGGGTGAGGGTATTGAGTCTTTCATTAGTAAATTTGCAGATGGCACTAAACTGGGAGAGTGTGTTGATCTGCTGGAAGGTAGGAGGGCTCTGCAGAGAGACCTGGAATGGCTGGATGGATGGACGGAGTCCAACAAGATGAAGTTTAGTAAGTCCAAGTGCCATGTACTGCATTTTGGCTTCAGTAACCCCATGTAGTGCAATATGCTGGGGACAGGCAGAAAGGGACCTGGGGTACTGGTGACAGCAGCTGAACATGAGCCAGCAGTGTTCCCTGGTGGCCAAGAAGGCCAGCGGCATCCTGGCCTGGATCAGGAATGGTGTGGCCAGCAGGAGCAGGGAGGTCATTCTTCCCCTGTACTGGACACTGGTGAGGCCACACTTTGAGTGCGGTGTCCAGTTCTGGCCCCTCAGTTTAGGGAGGATGTTGAGACACTTGAGCGCATCCAGGGGAGGCAACGAGGCTGGTGAGGGGCTTGGAGCACAAACCCTGTGAGGAACGACTGAGGGAGCTGGGGTTGTTTAGCCTGGAGAAAAGGAGACTCAGAGGTGACCTTATCACTCTCTGCAACTCCCTGAAAGGTGGCTGTAGTCAGGTGGGGGTTGGTCTCTTTCTCCAGGCAGCAAGAGACAGAACGAGAGGACACAGACTTAAGCTGAGCCAAGGGAAATATAGGTTGGATATTAGGAAAAAGTGTTTTACAGAAACACTGATAGAGCTGGAATGGTCTACCAAGGGAGGTGTTGGAGTCACCATCCCTGGATGTGTTTAAAAAAAGACTGGATGTGGCACTTGGTGCCATGGTTTAGTTGTGGTGTTAGGGCTTGGGTTGGACTCGATGATCTTGAGGGTCTCTTCCAAACCAGTCATTCTATGAATCTGTGTGACTTAGGAGCACTAATTGTTACATCTATAAATATTTTAGAAATTCCCCACCTGTGTAGCTCTAACTGAAGTTAGATTAAGTGCCTCAGAAGGTAACAGCAGTAAAACTGTATTTACACCAGCATTTGCATACATTTTACTTGGGCTCTCACTCAGACTTCTGCTTGACAATGTAAACAGTATATACAGCACAGCGAATAAAAACAAGAGATTATGTTAGGGCTCAAGCATCATGTGGCAACACACACTATAACAAACAATTTGTCCTCTTCTTTCCATTTTTCCTCTCAACACATATGATTCATTACTCTGACATTTTTATTTTAAATTAATTTCCTCTTCTCATTATTTCTCAAAGCTACCACAACCCCGTCACATTTTCTATAACAAGAAGACTGATGCTAAGTAAAAGTTGGATCTAATTAATCAAGAACTGTAAACCACAAATTATTTTATGCTTTCTTTGAGCTGGGGAAGATAATGTGCTTCAGATAGTGTTTTGTAACACTTTGGCTTTATAAAATCCTGTATATACAAGCAGACTCCCTACTGCTGTCACCAGGAAATTACTTTTAGAGTAATTTTGTTTTAGAAATGTCACCCATAACTACACACTTTCTATTGGGAGCGAAAGCAAATGAAGGTTTAGCACAAGTTTTGTTGATTCATTCAACAGTTGCTATAAAGCATGTCAGTTAAGCTCACTGTTCCTAAGCTCTGACCATTTCTGGTTTATTATTATACTGCTTCATCCTTGCAATATATGTTTAAGAAGAAAAAAAAAATAATAATAGTGACAGAAAATAACAGCAAGTAACTACCCATTCTTCATTTCCTGTAGTTCCTCCCAGAGCTAAACCAAGCTAGGCATATACCTGTATCTATATGACAAAACTTATATTTGTCAAAGCTCTGAAATCATGCCAGGGTCTATCCACGTCTATATCATACTAAGATACTAAAGGCAGCTCTGAAATGCAAGTTTTTGAAATGCATTCCTAAATAAGATGTTCAGGAGTCGTGGAAATTCAAGACTTGAACATGGAAATATTTAGGCTGATGATTGAATTGACATATATAAGGAGCTCTAGGAACATCAAGAAATTATATACGCTAAACATATTTGTGACTATGTGTAAAGTTGATTCAACTTTTTTTTTTGCCTGAGAGCAAAAAATATTATGTAGTACATATATATTGTTTCTAGGGGATTGCATACTCCCATGAAGCAGAGATAAAGTGGGAGAAAACCGAGGAGATTAAATGTTCCTGCCCAGTAGTCACTTTTTCATATTGCAATTGCACAATATTCCACCTATACAACAGACCTTTCAATGAACCATGGTAAAATCAATATCATATATTCTGTTTATTTTCATTGAAGTGAGCTACCATTTATCAGAGACTGGAAGACCAACTGCTAGTAAGCATACCTTAAAAGCTTGTATTTGTAGGTTATCATTGGAATAAGCCAAGGTGTTCAGATACTACCTGTTTCTCACAAGGACTTTACACTTTCATTTCTTCCTCCACTAACAATTAAAATTGGTATATGGGAAGGGGAAAGGGAGTAGGGAATGGCTGTAACATTCAGTGGCTGGCATGTCATATAATATACTTTATTTTTCATGTAGGCAGGAAGGTTTTAATCCTGCCTGGTATTCTGCAAGGACAAACTGACCAGAGCTCTGGAAATTTCAGCCAAAGGGAAGGAACATGAGTCTTAGGGAAGTATTATTACGCTGACTGATGTTTTATAGAGAGAAAAACCTGAGAGAGGCGTCCACAAAAGCCCACTTTGAGTGTGCTAAACTAATTAGGCTATAATATACCACTAAAAATAATTTGTTTATACTATTAAAACTCCAGGGAAATCTGGCTCAGCAATAAAGTTCAGCTGTTGCTATTCAATATATTTTGATTTTGGACTTCTTGCAGTTCAGATAATGTTGAAGAAGTACAGCTGAGAGCTGCTCTGATTAGCAAGAATCTGTACCTGGGGTGATGTAAAAGTGAGCTGAACTGCTACAAATTTTTCTTTCCATTTATAATATAATTTTTATACTTTCATAAGCAAAAAAGCTATTAACACTACTCCTAAACGGAAAAAGTTGGTATGAGAAAGTTTCTTCCCTGTTCTCCTGCTGGCTGTACAACATAGTTACACATAGAGCTTGATCTGACACGTAAATCTGACACATTCTACCTCTAAATGAATTCCACTGTGAGTCATTTGAAGAGTCACAAAGGAATAAACACAGAGAGTTTTAGATATGTCTTTCTAATATCCTGCATTACTGATTTCCCATGTTTTGCTGACACCAACAACTGAGAGAAAAATGCTACCTTGTCTAGCAGTGGAACTCTATGTGGAACTCTATGTGGAACTCTACAAGCTAGTGTTTTATGTTAACTTCAGTGTTAATATTTCTAAGTATTGCAGACTTTTCCACCTGGGCAAGGCCATAGGAGATATAAAAGATATAAAAGAGATATAACTAATTAAGAAGACTATAATTTAATTAAATTAGTGAGTCAGAAATAAAGGAGTTGTTCATCCAATTCTCCTTCCAGAAACTTCTAAAGGCTAGATCTTAGCAAAACTAGAACAGTTATTAAATAACAATGTCACTTAGGCATTGGACAGATTAATCAACCAACAGATTAAACAAGTTTTTTTCTAATTAAAAAAGATTATGCTTCCTTCTACCAACAAAGATATTCTCAGACCAGAACTAAAAATTTATTATTCTGCTATGGATTTTCACAGAAGAATATTATGATAAGAGCCTTGTGCAGCAGCCTTGGAATTACATAAATTATATGAAGTCACAGAAGTTTAATTAGCTGCCATTTTATTAATCAGAATTCATCATCAAAATCTTTATAAGACTGACGAAAAGCAGAGATACTTTTGGCAAATCTAGACTGTGGACTTTCAAAGAGAAAAGTAAAATAGACGCAAACACGTAATACATAAAATCCTCAATATTATGCGCTAATTTTCACAAATCAGTCAATCTGTCCAGACTCCAAACCCAAGGGTCACAGAAGAGAGAGAATGAAAAAGAGGCACCTTACCTAAAGGAAGCAAATAGATTCTCTACACCACAAGCAAAAGCCTCCATATTTCAGAAAAACTGAAGTGATGGGGTGAACTGGGCATTATTATTCTGTGCAGCATTTGTTTTGTAACAGGTGAGTAGGTCATTAAAATTGTTTATATATAGAATTACTCATGTCATTGTTTGAAAAACTGGTGTCCATACCTTCAATTCAAGGGAGTTAAACCCTTACAAAAGTAAAGTTCTTTAGTGTAAGACAACTCAGCAGAGGATAAAAAATATACCTCTGAAAGGGGTTTGTTTTTTAAAATATTTAGTGACACAAAATAATTTTATCAAAACTAATTTTAGTCTTTAAGCATGAAACACAAGGGATTTTTCTTGGAAATTTTGTTGTTCTTGTTGTTGATTTGCTTTTGTTTCATTTTTGCTTTTATCCCAGTAATATAGTCTCTTTTTAAAATTTAATTCTATAAATTAGGCATTTTGAGAGAAAAATAAAAAAAAAGTAAAACTTGCTTTTCTTGTAAATTTAAAGGAAATATAAGTCATTATGTAATGACTAATAGGTTTATTTTACCAGCCCACATTTTACGGGAAGGGAAGGGAAGGAGAAAGGAGAAAGGAGAAAGGAGAAAGGAGAAAAAAGAAAAAAGAAAAAAGAAAAAAAAGAAAAAAGAAGAAAAAAGAAAAAAGAAAAAAGCATTATTGAAGCAGTTTTCAGTCATGGGAGACGACTCATTTTATTTTTATTCAGTGGCCTTGATTATACCTGATAGCAAGTTCTTTCCAGAGCCATCCTCACATCCTTTCCCTACTTTAGTTTCTTTTCTCTGTAAAGACAGACAGGTTGCCAGCTATTACATCAATGGCCTATTAATGTGATTTTTAAAATAATTTTCTTCAAGGGTGCATTTCTTGTTTAAAAAAATGCAATTAATCTGGGTAAACTGGGTAAAGTACAACCTGGCTCAAGATGAAGTTTCTTTCTGCAGGACCTGCTGCTACTGTTCTGTCACCTCTGGTAGCGTGTGCTTTGCCAGCTTTTTCATTTGTATGGTGTGGTAATCTTTTTTATGTTTTGCCAACAGATATAATAGAGCCTATACAGAATGGCACACTAATGCATGACAAAATCACAGGCAAAAAGTAAAAGTTTTGTCCCTTCTGTACCCTGGGATACAGGTACAGAATAAAGACATATATTGCGTTGTGATCCTCTATAACATCTTGAAACAGATTTTACCACTTTCCTGTTGGCACCTTTCCTCTGCATGAATCAACATGCAACAACTTGTTTGATCCCTATTGCTCCCCACCTTAGTCTACGAATCTGAAATACTTTTCAACTACAAGGAATTAGATTAAAATAGTGGTATCAAAACCTAGTATTATGTTCAAGTAACACGTTGATGAAGATATACTACTTTAATCTAGGTTTTTTAAGTTACCTGCATGCAGAGTTTCCATTTTGACCACATCTTTCTGTAGACTGTCATTTGCGTTTTTTTCTGTGTTTAGTTGGTTGGTTTGTTTTATTGTTGTGTTAATTAAAGGCTGACAAATATATAGTTTGTAAAAACCATTGATGTATCCATAATATTTTTCCTTTTCAAAATATCTCCTCTGTAGTCCAGAATTTGTATCTCACCAGAATATTTACATCCTTGAAACTTCAAACTTGGTAAGTTTTTATCCTAGTCTAATATTTATTCATCCTGAGTATGACCTACTTTTTGCACATATATTAATAACTTTTGAACTAAGATGCAAAAAAGCAGTGTATAAGAGATGGAAATGACAGACAACAAAAGAGTGGCATAGGATTTCTCAGATACTTAGGGAAAAAATTAAGAACAGAACCCAGCTGGAGATAAACCCAGAAAGGAATATTAGAGATAAGAAAAATTTTCTTGCAATTAAACTAATTACAAAAAGAAATTTGGGGAAAAGGTGGGTTTGCCAATGGGTAAGGGAACTATCAAGTGAGAGATGGTATGGGGCGGGCTAAAGAGCTCAATGCCATTATGTCTTCATCTTCCTAAGCATTGCCTGTTTTCACACCTCTGTGTGTAGCAGCATAGTCTGAGGAGTGAGACAGCTATCATCTGGGAGCAACACCTTAGAACTACCTAGAGAAACTGGATATATTTAAATTCATCAGCTTGAACAGCAGGAACATTTCATCAGCTATTTCAGCGTGAAAGTGCTGAAAGGGTTGGTGGATCGTGATTGTAAGTGCCTGTATGTCTTCAGTGAAAAGGGTGACAGCTGGAGGAGGGATCCATGATTGGGAAAAAACTACATTAAGTTTTTTAATACCCTTCACTAAGACATGCTAGAAGGAGAGCCTGAATACCAGTGGGGTGGCCAAGTTTTGCTTTCTCCTTGGAGGAGAGCACGTCACTTTGGAATATATGTCCAGGCATGTGCAGGCAAGTGAGTAATTGGGAATACTCAACATAGATTTAACAATGGCAAATTATGTTGGATGAACTGATAGTTTTTTCACCAAGATTGGCTCTATGGATAAAGTAGAGGGCTGAACGGTCTATACCTTGACCTCTCCTGGTCTTCTGATATTATGTTATCATTCTGACAATATTCTCATCAGATGAGAAAATATGGCCTGAAAAAATTGGCCTGTTGGAGTGAGTCCAAAGGAGTTAAAAAAAGTCAACCTTTCTTAAAGGCTCTGGTAAAAATATTAGTATAAAACATCCAGTATTCTTTTATAGAACAGCATTTTTCCTGAAAACTTAAAAAAATATTGAAATCTGAAATGTGCTTTCATTTTACTCAGTTTTATTTTGCCAACATGATCATTGCATTAGCATCTTTTTACTTGCAAATTCTAAGGTCAATAATGGCAAAGTATAAGGTCATATTGTATGTCTGGTGGCATAAAGTCACACATTAATCCTCTTAATTAATTTACATACCAATTGAATAAAGGTTTTTGTAGCCTCAGTCTAAATATTACTGTAAATTTAGTACTCTTAAACTGTGAAATTATACTTCTTCTGTCGAAAAGGAACAGAACTAAAACTGTCAGTAGGACAAGATTATGTGACTTTAATTGGATTGTAATTTGAAAATAAATGTAATTGCAACCAATTTTTTTATAAAGGTGTAGTTTCTTTTACAAAGTTCCAAAATGTCATTTTCATAAAAGTTCACCTAGGGGGGAAAGAAAATTTCATTACTAAGGAAGAATTAATTACAGATTAGAGAGGAAAAAAAAAATTGAAGGATCCAAATTTTATTTTCAGTCCATTTTAAATACCAAATCTTTAAACTACATTATTTTTTGAAAAACAGAAATTCTGGTAGAAATAATCTCATTGGGTGCTGATATGTGTGTTTTTCTTATTTCACACAAAGGGGAAAGAAAAAAGATGCACATTCTTGAAGAAGAGAAGCAGTGAAACAAACCATAAGCACCATTAGCTAAGGGAATGGGAACATCTGAAAGAACATGTGGACTAAGTGCTCTGAAAAACACTTTGGCACAAAGACATTTCCACTGTTTCTCTTCTGCTTCCCATTGTGTTTAGAGAAAAAGCATTTTGTGCCATCTTTGTAAACAGGATTGCATCAAAGAAACACCATGTTTACTTTTTCCTCCTAGTGGAAAAAATCCATAACACCCCAAATGTGGTAAAATGCTGAAGACAGAAGGGAACATTGCATTCTGTTCAGTTTGATTTGCCTGCTAAGTGAAGGGAAAGGACAGCACGTTATCTGAGACAGAGACGGATTGGCTGTATGTTAAAGCTGCTCATACAGCATAAAGGTGTCTATCCAAGCAGAATGTACAGCCCTTTTTGAACTGATGAGGGATCATTCCACACAAGAAGGAAACAATCATTACCAACAGAGTTGAGAGTTGCTCTTAGAAAACTTCTGAAATTATCATTAATGCTCTTGTACAAAAGAAGCCAGAATTTGATCACAAATTATTAGTTTCAGAGAGGCAGAAATTCCAGTTTCTGTGTGATCCATATGTGTTAGCTTTCTGCACAGGAGTAGAAGGGATATGCAAAGACTGTCACTGTGTTACATATACATGAGCCAGAAGTGTGTCCAGAAGTCAATTGGATACACCTGTATCAGAAAAGTGTGGCTAGCAGGACTAGGTAAGTGATTTTTCCCCTGTAATCAGCACTGGTGAGGCAACACCTCAAATCCTGTGTTCAGTTTTGGGCCACTCACTTCAAGAAAGACATGGAGTTGACGGAGAGAGTCCAGCGAAGAGCAACAAAGCTCATGAAGCATCTGGAGTTCATGAAGGAAGACCTTATCCCTCTCACCAACTACCTGAAAGGAGGTTGTAGCCAGGTGGGGTTTTTCTCTTTTTCACAAGTAATAAATTATAGGACAAGAGCAGATGGCTTCAAAATTTCAAGGAGAGGTTTAAATTGGATATGAGGAAAATATTCTTCACGAAAAGAGTTATCAAACACTGGAATAGGCTGACCAGGTGTCCTGGGTGACTTTGTGATGGTTGTATCTCCAACTGTCTGTTCTGTTTATGCTGGGTACTAAGTTCTGCACCTTTAAGACGGGTTCTGAGAGTGAAGGGAGTTTGTTTCCAGAAAATGCACTTGCTCCCTTGCATTCCTTTTTCTGGACTCTGTTATCTGCAGCATGGGAGAGAGCTCTCCTTTGTTTTTAGTTAATTTTTTTTTAGCCGAGGCAGAGAATTTCCCCAGACTGTGGCTTTTGTTTTTCTTGGAACCGATCAGCCTGCTTTGGACTGAAAACCCAGAAAAACACCAGGAGCTCACACCTGTGGCCNAAGATACACCCCATGATAAGGACTTTCTGAATTTGCCATCTCTTCAGAACAACTAGAGGTTTTATTTTTTAATATTATTCCTTTTTTTGCTTTCTTGTTTTTCATGTTTAACTTTGCTTGTTAAATAATTTTTTCCACTTTTTTTGAAGGAAATCTTTTCCCAAACCATTTTGGGCAGGGGCCACTAGAACCTGCATTCTAGAGGGACACCTATTGGAGGTCTCCCAAAATATGCCCTGAACCAGGACATCAGGGAAGTGGAGGAATCAGCATCCCTGGAGGTAGATGAAGCACTTACTGGCATGGTTGAGTGATGGACTAGACAACATTAGGTTTATTACCAGACTCTATGATCTTAAATGTCTTTTCCAGTCTAAATGATTCTAAATAAATCTCTGATTCCATCTTAAATGATAATGACAATGTTTTGGTGTTTAACGCTTTTACCAGTACAGTTATGCCGCTGTCATCCAAGGCCACCACAGACCAATGAATGAATGTTGGTCCATTAATTCCTCAAAGTTTTGAGAGCTGTGTGTTAAACAAGTACAAGGACATAGCGGTTAATAACATTTTTGTAAACCTCAAAAAACAACTTAAAAAATTGATTGACAACAGAATTAAATATTTTATATTTGTCTATTACTCATTTTCAGAACATATCAGTGAGTAAGACCTTAATACCATCTTAAATGAGAACAAAGACAAAATTACAGCGAAGTAAATAGATGTTTGTGGTACTTGGGAGTTTACAGAGTGAACTGAACTGGGAGATTGCCTATTATGTTTTTGGTTGAAGCTAAAAGATATGACAGATCTATCAGCATTGTATGCTCTTCTTCTAGGCCTTCAGTGTAGCAGTTACTCCACCTCCTAAGTACAATTCAAAATGAAGTGTCAAAAAAGAAAATAAAGAAGAAACCATCAGCTTGTAAGTAGTCACTAAAAATAACAAACTCCTGGGAAGCAACAGTATTTCTCCTTTGAAAAAAATGACAGTAGGTGTCTGACAATCTGTTCTGCATATCTTCACTGACACAGGAATCATCAGCAAGCCACTTGATTTTTGGTTGCCACTCAGTCATAGGCACCATTATTAAAATTGATTCAATTCATCATGTTCCCTAAGGGCGATTAATTCTACATTTTAAACTGGTAGAATGCTTTTAAGTCATTGAGTAAATAACAGTAAAAGAAAACCAAGCTTAATTGAAACTTTTACTTTACCATGAACATCTGTCAGCTTCAGAAACAGCATTGATAAGGATATTAATTTATATTATAGGAGACTGATAAATGTATTGCCAGGACATTCCAGAAAAAAAAAAGAGATATGTATTACATGTCTCTGACTTGGTTTTCTTTCAAAATGTTTAAATACCTAAGCCATTCCATATTTGCTGCAGAAGTCTTGCAACTATGGCCAAAAATCCCTTCTACCTCCTGAGACAGTAACTATGATAGCACACTTGTTCCACATAAGCATAAGCAGTATGGTGTGGAATTGTAACATGGACTTGAATGGGCAGAAGGATGACCTGTGCCATATCCCATGCAAGAGATGGGAATGCTAACCGTTTCTATCTTCAAAATTGCATCCATTTACTAGATTGTATCATTCTGTTACTAAGGTGGACAAATGTAATAATCACCTTGCAATTAGCATTAAATTTTATTCGCAACTAAGAATATATTGCTCACATAATTTTTCACATAACTGGTATATGATGCCAGTCTCCAATGAATTCTGTTTGTTCTGTGAATCTCTGAATAGAGTGGATTTTTTATTTTCCCATGATTTTCCAATGGTCCAGCTTCTCCTTTAGTGTTAGAGAGTATTTTAACCATAGGGATTCCAGAAGTTTAAACACAGTTTTCTCAGAAATTTCTCAGAAACCTCATTATGATCATACAAGTCTGAGGTTCTTACATGTACTGCATAACACACAAAGGAATTCACAGAAATATGGACTAAGAAAGCACTACGATTTAGAAAAACAACATAAAATGATAAGTTTAGTATAAATTCTCCAAGATGAGAGAGTAATTAATTGCATTCTGAAAGACTGAACATAACCCCCAAGTAAATTTAAACTTCAGTAATTCCCCATTGCCTAAAAATTTTTCTGATAGAAAAGCACAGAAGGTTACTCATATGAAATGAACATACAGTACTGTTTTCAAATCACTCCCACAGTTTAAATATTTAATTTCAACTTCATTTGGACTTGATAAACAGTAATAGTTGTAAAATAAAAAAAAAATTAAAAAAGGGAAAATAATTGACGTTGGCCACAGCAAGAAGTTGGACATCCAACAAAAGTATCTTGCCAAAGAAAGATTAGATTAATCCACAACAAATACGGAGAACAGGTGATAAAATAACAAATTATCAGACCTCTGGTTTTCAAGTATCTATCTTTAACTTAATTTTGACCTAAAATTGGTGTTTAATTTGTAATTTACCTGAATAAATTTATTATTATCTGAAAGCAACAAGTTTGGTCTTAAACTCCGTGAGAACAAAGAACTCAATGATTCTTGTGAACCTGTGAGTTTATCTTTAAAGATATGATGAAAAACTGAATTATCAGCAAATTATGAGTCTCAGTAACACGAATCAATGTGTCTTCTAACTGCAGGAGAGTTTTCCAAATTTTCCTATTTCCAGTATGATGCATCTGCCTTGCTACTTCTACTGAAATGTAGTTTCATAAATTATGAAGCACTCTCCATTTGTTGGCCGCACTTATATATCTTTTCTTCATTGACCACCTAATTCCTGTAAAACACTTGCCTCTGGCTGTATCAAATTTCTTGTCAACACTTGAAAAAACATCACACCCTCTTCAGAATTAAATAAAAAATTATATGTAGCCTCTACTGTGTCAACCCTACAGACTGGTAATGAGGAAATCTCACTGTGTTATAATAACTTCCAATATTTTGTGGAGCTAAAGGTCAATAGTCATGTCATTTTTGAAATGTTGGTATTTATGATTTTTCCATTACTTCAGTGGATGATCACTGAAAAATGAACAGTACCAGAGGATGCTATGTTGTCCTGCTTAACAAGGTCAGGGAGGACACATGACCTTTATCAATCAGAATTCAAATACACAGAAGAAGAGTTATTGCTATAAAATTGTGTTCTCATTTCACTAAGCCTAAAAAAATTCTACTGACTGTAAAACATCTCTACTTTTTAAATAATATATGTAGGTTTAAAATCCATTAAAATACTAGCCATCTTACCCAATGTACTGATGAACAACCAGAGGCAAAATCAAAATCAGACAAAATAAGATTATCTATCTTCGGGTTATAGATAGCTTGTCTCTGTCTGTAGACACACAGTCTGTACAGCTCCTTTTTCAAAGTAGTGAATTTGTTATTATAACGGGAATAAAGTCTCTCATACCTGTTTTGAGAGTTCTAAGTCCCTGCTGGAAATACATCTGTACTTCACAGAAAAGCTTTCTTTGTTCCACATTCTTTTACTGTACCATATCTTGAAGTCTTATACTGCAGAGTGAATTTTGAACGCTTACATCTGTCTCTGCATTTTTTAAAGGGTAATGTTCACTCAATAGCACAACACCAGAAGTACATAATTATAAAGGGTGAAAGAAGCTGCATTCAAATTACCCATGAGTTTAAATGCTTGGCTCTGTATAATTACTTTCAAATTATTTCTGTCAAACACACATTATAGTTGAGTTAGTCATTTATATTTTAAAAAGAAAATTAAGAAAATAAAGGAGGAACTTATTCAGAATTTTTTATAAGCAGAGGGTTTTTTTTAACAAAAGGTATCAGGTTTTTAAACTACTTAGTACTTAGCCAGCTAAATTCAGTGGATAGTCAAGAAAACAGATTAAGACATTACAGACTACAATTCCAGCTTTCAGTATGGAAAATATAATGATCTAACACGGATACAGTATAAAATAGCAGCATGTTTCTATGTGAAATATTTGCATATTTTAAATCAATTTTTCCTTTTTCTGAATTGGTAGCTTTTACTGCTCTCACATCCATCAGTGACTGGGTCCACTTGGAATCATATTGTGATGTATACTGCATTGTGTTTTGTGTAGTTGATGTGTCTTGTTTAGGATAGGAGACAAGAGAAAATAAAATAAACCTTCTGTCTTCTTCACTGAATTAATATTTATGATCACCAAGACCAGCTATTCTATGAACTTCAAATCTAGTTGAAAGGCAATAAGCAACTGCACATTTGCAAAGACTCACAGCAGGGCATCTGGAAGTGCCAAGCTGGATTCTCTTTTTCTGATATACCAACCTTAAAAAAAAATCTCTCTATATATACAAACACAAATAAAAACATTTAGAATATACCACATGACTTCTTTCTACTTGTAAACCACATTTTACAGAAAAATTAAAACCTTCTGAGCTGTTGAAGTGTTAAAATGTTTATTGGTCCATTTTTCATATTGCTGTTGTTGTTAACATTCTTCATCTACAATCAAAGATTTCCTGAGACTTAAAACACAGTCCTCAGTACTAAGTCAGTTGAACTTGGCAGATGCAATTGAAAAGACTAAGGCATTGCTCTAACAGTTGTAATGTCAGAGCACTTAAGATAGAAGTGTTTGTCTCTAATACTACTTTAAACATGCACTTCATACTGTAAGGAAACACTTCAAGCTTTTTATTTATATAAAGCTTCCTTTTCCAAACCTCTTAAAATACAGAGATCATCTCTAACATCATCTGCAGTGGGGTGGAAAGCAAAGGAGGGTGGCCTAACTTAAACTTTACCATTGATCAGAGACTCCATTGGATTATATTGCACTAAAACAGAAGAAAAAATATCCTGTGTGGAGCACTTGTAGGTTTTGGATGGGTTTGAACAGTACTGGTATTTCAGCTGTTTGCTGGCTGCACAGCGGGTCTGTGGCAGGTTTCTGGGGCAGGCCAGAGTGTACAGCTACACTTCCTGTCACTGTTACCTTTGTCTCTTGAAGTATCCTCATACAGACAGTAGGAGGTTCACCTTATGTGACATGCAATATTCCTTCTGTCCAGAGTGAAATCCTTTGGCCAGGATGTTGAGATATTGTAAATCTGAGGTTGTTGACTGAACTGGAAATAGAGTTTGGAAAACAAAATCTCGTTTAATGTCACTAAGGTCCATCTTACAGGTTAAATTACACAAATGCAGTCTGCCAGCACTTTGCCAGGCAAGTTCCAGTGCATGTTTTCCTTACTTCGTACAAGTGAACTCCATACAGCAAAGTTTACTAAGAAGAATCCAGATATCTCTAGAAGGAAAGTGCATATTGCCAAATAGTTTTGAAACAATCACCATAATTGGTGCTGACTGGTTAGACTAGAGTAGTTAAAGGGGCTTCTATCTCAGTATCCATAACCTCCTCTGCTGATCCCTTGGAGAAAATAGGTTTAGTGTGTAGCACAGAATTGTCACAGGAGTGGCAGGGGAAAATGTCTTGGGCTGTGATGTATATCAGAAACTCAGCTGATGTAATTTTTAGTATTATCAAGAAAATATTTATGCACAGGAATTCTCTTCTCTCGGAAGAGTCAGAAAAAACCAACTTTTTACAAGTGGGTATGTTTCAATGAAATTTTTGAATATTCCATGATGGAAAAAATTAACACAAAAATCACAAGTGCCATAAAAATGTTACCTAAAGTTAGATAATTCTCCTTTTAAAATGTGTGGATTTTTTCCACTAAGGACAGATTTTTTGGAGCTGATAAGGATGTCGTTTTGATCTGTTTTCCTGGAGAATTTTTCTGTAATTAATTAAAATGAAGAAATACATTCTAAATCACAGCGTCTTGAGGGACCCATGTGGGTGCTGGAATTCACAAACTTGATATTCTCTGAAGGAATAAAGCATACAGTACAGAAATTAATATGGTTGACATGTAGTTTTTAAATATAGAAACTTTTTGATTCTGAGTAGGCACCCATTTGATTTGAGTACCTCACATTAAAATTACTGTGAAGCAAAAGTGGTATGAATTCACAATGTAATAAAAATATCATAAAGCATTTTCACATTATGAGGAAACAATTTGATTTCTTGCTGCAAAATTCCTAAATACCAGTCAGCTTACACCAAACTGTTCAGAATGTGTTTTCAAGCTGAAGGTACTGTTCATTAATTGGCAAAAAAACCCAAAATACTCAATCCTTCAGTACAACATGTTTTAGCAATAATTTGGTCGTTAAGTTATAGTAACATATCCTTCCTGGGAGAAAGGGAAACCAGCAGGAGATTGGACTTAACAGCAACAAAAATTAATTTTTTCAGCTTCAGTGGAACTTGGTTTTGGTTGACATGACTATTTAGTGCTAACTGGTTTAAGTATGAAAGTTATAATGTAAATTCTGACACTTTTAAATGGAAAAGAGACAGCATTGTAATTAAGTCTCACAATAGTGGTGTGGTGAGGTGTGAAAAATAGGAGGCTTATTCAGCACCCAAGATAAATTATTGTAAATCTGTAGTAGGTGTATGTCAAAAATTAATTCAAAGTGCACCGCAGAAGATTTCTTATTACTTCTAAAATGCATGACACTGCAAATTTTACTGCTGACTACTGTGTTCAGGAATTAGGCCGGTGAAAAGGGATACTAACTAAACTGCTTGTAACTGAAAATCTTTAACATGCATTATCCATATGAATACTATAAACCTAGAGTGTTGAAGAGAGAACAATTTGTTTCACTGTATCATACACTTCATTTTGTTGTTCCTCAATATTTAAATTTTCAATCCCTATTAAATGAAAAAAAAAGAGAGATTTTAAAAAATCCCCCAAAGCTAATACATTAATACTTACATTTTTATTAATAGAAAGAATTCAGACAAAGTCTATAGAACATACATTTTTGGAAAAATATAATCCTGCTATAAAGTGGGAATTTGCTTTCTTCTTCAAATATTTGCTGACATATAACTAATTGTCATTACTTTCAATTAGGATTCAGAAATGGAGGAAAACCATTTGAATCTAGTAAAAATCTTGAAATGCATCTTAGCTGAAATAATAATCTAGGGGAGTTCTCTGAATCTGTGATCTCCAACACAAAGCTTTGTATTTAATTCAGTAAATACATGACCAAAACCCACATTCCTTACAGAACTATCAGAACGAAGTTGAATGTCATAGACATTCACATGAAACTTGAATGTTTGGGATATTCAAGTGTAGACACCTCATTGCAAATCATCAGATTGGGTCAAATTTGCTAACTGGATTAAGTGCAGCAATTCTAAACAGATTTATCACTGTAAATGAAAGATAAAAACACAACCCAAAAGTTTCTATCATAACGACCAGTAAATAACCATCTTCATGAACCGAAGGAACTACTTTCATAAATCAGAGCATTACTTTACTTTGAAAGGGAAATCTTCTTGTCAGAACTCATAACAGTGTAGTTGCTGTCTTGTAAAATATTTCTTCTAAATCTATTTAGAAAATTATTGTCTTGGTTTAAGAAGACAGGTGTCCGCCAGGCAAAACCAGGGCTTCCCTTGGAATGGAGAATGTAAAGCTCCTCCCTCTGAAATATTATAGTTTTGAAATTAAGAGGCTTTCAGGCAAAGATATGGGAATAGGAATAACAGTTCTTTACTAGGAATATTTAAAAATAAAAAAGTAGTAGTACAAAAAAAATTAAAGAAAAAAAAGAAAAAACTGACAGAGTCAGAATACAACCCGACACCCTGTTGGTCAGGGTGCTGATAGCAGTCCGATTAAGTCCTCCTGGAGTGACAGATTTGGTTCTGTTGGAGCAGAGACCATCCTGTAGAAGTGTGTAGTTTCCTACTGAAGGTCCACTGGTGATGAGATGGGTCCGGTCTTCCTCTGGGAATCCAGTGGAAACAGGCTGCTCTGCTGTTCTGAATCTCAACTCTTATCCAATTAGGAATGCTTGGCTCCTTCCACTGGGTGGAGCATCTCACAATGGAATGATGCAATGTTATCAGTCATGGAGTGGGACTCAATGGCCCATTAACAGAAGATATCCCACTGGAGGGAGGATGGGTAGTGAAAGAGATAAAGAGTGATGATCCACCTGGTTTTAACAGCTGGCCCAATTAACAGAAGATATCCACCCCCCTCCCCCGTGGAGTCACCAGGAATGGGTCAGAGAAGAGAAAAAAAAAAAAAAACAAAACACTTCCCCAGCTGGTTTCAACAAATAGTAATAGAATACAAAATTTTATTTACATCTTGGATTGCAACCCAAGACAATGATTTATGCTTGTATGCTTATAGCCAGAAAGGAAATACATGTAGACTCAAGTGGATATGTATTTAACTTAATAAATTAATAAAAAATATCAACTTATATTAAATTGGGAGTTTAAGTTTTGAAACTATGAGAAAATTATAGAGGCAACCATAGAAAGAAATTTTTGTTCTGCAGCCTACTAGAAATTCAAAACAATGGTCTACTTTGTGACGTGAACATAGTCATCAAGCATGTGAAATAAATTTTCTCTAAACTTAATCTACTTCTTAATAATCAGTTTTCTTTCTGTATATTTTAACTGTGTGAGGATCTGAGGAAGCAAGTACAAAGTCTGAATGATATCAAGTAGAGGAAAAAAGTTTTTTTTTAAAATTCCCAACTATTTAATATCATTATTAGTCCTGACTTCTGTTTGCTTAGTATTCTTTAAAATTGTAAATTATAAAGGGATTAAGAAGATGGGATAAAATAAACTGCAAAGCCAAGAAATTGAAAAGCTTTATGAAAAATAATGCAGAAATTATCTTTTTTAAAAAGAATGTTCTATTTCTTATTCTGTAGTGAAAAGATAGAATTGGTCTACCAATTCAGTATAATGCTCCTGTTATCATTATATAAAACCTTCTAGATTTGAGAAAATTATCTATGGAATCTGGTCTGGGCATACAGTTTGAAAGCAAATGTTAACATGCATCTGTATATGTATCACACATGAGAAACTTCTTTCCTTGTTTAACCATTAGAAAAATAGTGCACACACAAATTAGGTCTAACACCTCACCTTAGAATTAGAAAATTGCTTTTAAGCGTCATCATATATAAGACAGATTTTACTGAATCAGAGGCTGTGATGACTTTTTTCCTGTAGATTATGGAAGAAAAACAGAACTCATTTGGCTGAGATTAGGACAGATTCAACTATTAGAAGGGAAAGATTTTGCTTATTGAGGAAGACAACATGACTATAATTATTAAATGATATATTTATGATAATTATGATTACATGAATATAATTATGGTAATATTATCATATATAATATGGTTTCAAGTGGTTTCAAGTTTGCCTATTTCGATTCCCAGCCAATGCACCATTTTGTGATGGTTTGAGTGATCACTAGAATGATTTACTCTGTTTCTGCTGTAAGAAGATTAGGAGAAAAAGCAAAGCATGCTCAAAACTTGTACAGGTATTAAGACAGGTTTTTCAACAAAACTACAAGAGAAAAAAATTAATAAGAATCAGAATAAAACATTCAAAACAGTTTCTCTCTCCCACAGCTTTCCTTTCCCTTCTCACAGACAACGTATAGAGACAAAACTTGGAACTCTAGGTCAGTTTACCACCTATAAAATAGTCTTTCCTCAGTTCATTTAGAGAGAGAAGTCTCTTTTGGTCTGCTATGGAAACTTCTCACAAGACAGTCACTTCTCTTGTGGCTTTTTTAAATTCTCACAAAAGCAG
>VXBN01013389.1:6969-18177 GCA_013397395.1 Sinosuthora webbiana
TTTTTTTTTTTTTTTTTTTTTTTTTTTTTTTTTTTTTAACAGCACGCTAATTATTCCTTTGAATTGGAAATGCTTGTTCAGCACAGGGTAAGAGAGATTGGAGTTGGTGATGCTGTGCTGCAAATAGTGTAGAACTTTTCCTGTTTATGTCGACGTGCTGTTCTGGTTTTCTCAGGTCAAATTAGACATCACCACATTTTTATTCAGCTCACAGTGCGTGTGTGTGTGTGCACATGCATATGCACACACAGCTGTAGTTTTTTTATTGTTGTACTAACAGCAGTACTGTCCAGGAGAAATGTTTTTCCTAACATCGTGGTGGAAACATGATGATGATTTTGGAAACGGCTGCAGCTGTCTGAAAACGTAAATGAAAAGGCAAAATAGAAACACAAATATTTTGTGTCTGTGCAGAGGCTAAAAGGTAATTAGCCAAGGGTATATAAATGGCTTTGTTTTGAAAGGCCCAAAATGGTGACCCAAAATGTTTTGAAAGGTTTCCTGAATGATGGCATTTCTGTGTTCAAAGTTTCAGTCCAGAAATCTCAGACAAAAGTGATAACTGTTGGCAGGGGAGAGCAGTGGAAAGTTATGCCTGCAATAGGAAATCATCTCAGTTTTAAAAGTGAACACTGCTATTTCAGGTTATAATTTTGATAATTAGCAGTAGCAGCTCATCCTCAAATTGCACTTCTAACAGTAGGTGGTCCAGAATTGCATGAGGTAACTTAATATGCCCTTTTTTCCTGAGTCTGTAATTGGAAAAAGACAGGAACAGCTAACTGCTATTAATTGCACAAGCTATTTACAGCACAGAAAAACTGGTTTCTCATTTGTATACATGCAGAACAGAGCCAGCACTGCTGCAAAGTGCTGCACTTGAGAGGTTTTGCTCTAACACTGAGTGTCAAACACCAATTCCTGTTACTGAAGGTCTGCTTTGGCCTGTAGTTCACAAGCCCTTGGACAGCACACCTCACCTGGTTCCCAGCTGGGTGTTAACACATTCCCCAGGGCTGCTTTTCTTCTCTGTCCTTGTAAATTCCTCTCACCTCCCCGGTGGATATGGCAGCTCCTCGTGTGGGATCTCTCACGGCTCACTGCCCTCCTGCCAGCCTTTCTGCTGCCCACAGACCTGTGGGAGATGTTGTGTCACACCAGCTCTGCCTGCACTCTGCAGATGGAACTGGGATGCCTGAAGAGTCTGCTGGGAACGCAGCAGGTAGCCAAGGAACTTACTGAGGTGTCCTGGTGCTGCAGGTTACCCACATGTTGTACCTCAGGGTGAAAACACGCACTGAGGTTTGCACTTGGTGTCGAAGTCGCTGTTGATGCAGGCTAGGTTCATGTAAATTGCAAATCCTAGATGTAAGCATCTGTCCACATAATTCAAAGTGATAACACGCTTGTGTTTGTGAGAGATGTGAGAGAAGAACCGAAAGGAAGATCACACTTAAACATGTGCTAAAGTTTCCCTCCTAAAATCTGAACTGCTGGTATCTTCTGCTGGCCCTCCTGCCTGAGCGTTTTCTTGTGATGGACCAGGTTGTTGTTCATTGCTGGTTTCCACTTTGAGTTCTTCCAGCGGATACTAATGGCATTTTTAATTTTTTTCTCTTCTATTTGGGAATAGTTGGGCTAATTCAGATTGAAAGGGCCTCCAGGAGGTCTTCAGTCCAACCTAATCAGAGCAGGGTCACCTGTGAGATCGGACCACAGTGCTTTATCCAGTCGGGGCCCTTTCAGGAGTGACAGAATTGAATGGATGGATGCCCAGTGATGTGATCCTGAGCAAACTCTAGCAGTGAGATAAGGAGATACAGAGCTGGTTACAAATAAAGTTTGCCTTGGTTCTTCTTCAGAAAGCCAGAGGTGCGAAGCTTTGAGCTGTAATTGAAGGCGGAACAGATGTTATACGTGTATTGGAACTTCACTGTGGGTCCCCATCTAAAAAGATTTATAATTTCCCGGTTAATTTCCAGATGATCTTTTTTAACGTGCTGAGGGTAGCAGATGTGTTTGTTGTATCCTGCTCTTTAAAGTCATTTTAGGAAGTTAAACAGATGGATGCCTTTTGAAATTCAGCAGCTGTAGCGGCGTTGTTGTTCCGTGTGCCAACAGGGATGGGAGGAAAGAGAGCAGCTGAGAGGTGCTTTGCCTGTGACGAGCTGACCCACTTGCCAACAGCCAGTAATGTCCCAATGTTGTGACAGCAGTGATTGACTACACCTGCTTTTACAGTGGGATCCGGGCAGGCTTGAATACAGGTTGTTTTACCGCTGGAATAAACAAAGCTCATGTTAATTCTGGTGCGGGAGGTGATTATGTCTCAAAACACAGAAAATCGTTCCATCATCTGCTGTGCCATTTATTTGAAAAAAAAAGGTTGTGTCTTACAGTGTCCTTGCTGCTAAAATTTCAAGAGGAAAGGCGCAATTCAGAAAATTTCTCTCTCAGTGCTGTTGTCTTCAAAAGTGTGTTTTTTGTTGTCCAGTGATAAACATCAGCCAGATCTTCGATATGGCCATGGGGTGTTTTGACACTGATACCTTCCCAAAATACTCCAGACAGCGAGGGCAGTGTTATTAAAAATCATGTGATGGAGTGTGTCAAATAAGTGCAAGGCTGTCAGGTCTTCCTACTGTAGCTGTAAACCATTGAGTTCAGTACAGCATCATGGGTAAAACTCAGGGTGGCAGGAAACCTGTCGCCTTAAGAAAAATAAAGTTGATTAAATGTTGAAATATCAAAGCTGTTTGGGGCAACAAACATGTCATTAATCATTACAGTGGGAATCTCCTTTGATTTGGTGGGAAACAAAATATTAGGACAGCATTCATGAGTAGGTTTTTTTGTCAGTTTTGGGTGGTGGATGTTAAAAATGCTTGAAAAAGTCAGTGTTATAATGCACAGGAGGGTTAGTTATCAGTTTGCTGATGGGAGAATGGGAGAACAAAGGAAATACAAGGAAATTCGAGAAGGGAAGTTTGATCCTGCCATGCATGAGGCTGCACAGTGGCCCTGCAGCACTTTAAATATGATTATTCTGTGCTAGGTTAATAGAGAGATTCAAGAATAACTGTTTCCTGTACATTTCCTCGTGAAGCAATAATTTAAGCTTTCTGGTTTCAAACTGAGTGTGATGTTTGGCAGGTGCAAGTAAACCTCTCCTTCAAAGGGACGTGTGGTTTTTAAAAATAAAATTTATTATTACTTTTTGCTGTTTTTTTTCCGCCCTCACAATTTATGGGTCAGGTAATCCTCATCAAATTCCCTCACTAGATCATCCCAGTGGGGATGGAGGTTGGTTTTGGGGATGTTGACTCTCAGGAACAATCACGGCTGTTGAGTTTGATGGTTGACTTATGTCTCTGTAATTCTGAAGAAATTTCACTGAACTTTTTGATTTAAGAATTTCAATAGAACCATTACCTCAAATGTGCTTTTTATTTTCCATAAACATGGACTCAGGACAAATCTTTCTTTGAAGGANGTAGAACCATTACCTCAAAATTTAGCTGACTAGGATGTGCTTTTATTTTCCATAAACATGGAAACAAACAGGACAAATCTTTCTTTGAAGGAGCTCTGGAGGTAGGCAACGTTCATTTCAGGGCATCATGTTAAGCACTTTCTGTGTTTCCTTTGGTACCACTGTGAACAATCTAGGTTTGTATGTTATTTTTTTTCTGGTAACATGTTCAGAAATAGCTGGTGTTAGTAACATTGCAATTATGTGGTGCATTGCAGGTGAATTCCAGCAGAGAACTGCTCCTGAACAGTTGTCCTGTGGAAATGCTCCCTGGTTTTTTTTTGTGGGTTTTTTTTTGATTCTAGGGAAGAGTGGCTGCCTGCAGGCTTGGGTTGTGAAGTGTACTTGGCAAAACCTGAAAGTAGAGGATGATATTCATCATTCCCTGATATCAGCTGGCAGTTGGTGAGCACCACAAGCGCTTATTCCATGGCTCCAGAACTGCACTGTGCAGTACCAGCTGAACAGGATGCTTGGGCTCAGTAGGCAAGAGGATTTTTTTAATACAAATTGATAGGAAATGCTCAGGGGAATGGAGATAATGTGAGTGTGTGATAGGATTGGATCGTTCTGTAAAGGAGATTTTGATAAATACTTGGAATTTGGAAGGCAAATTCTGATGCTGGCTGTAGAGAAGCTACATTGATTTAGGGCAAACAGAAATCTGGTCCTCGCCACTTAGTTTGAGTAGTGATACTTTGCTCTTTACAAAAGAGCTGAAGTTGCTTAATGATAATCTGGCCAATTTGTGTTTGTTCAGAACTGCTGATGTGGGAGAGACTGATGGCAGCTGAGGCTGGGCTGGAATGCTTAAGCAGATCCAGTTGTAAAAAGGCTTTGAAATGCAGCCTTTTCTTCCCATCCGCTTCTCAGATGGTTCCTACCTTTAGGCTCTGACAGCTCTTCCAGATGATGGAGCAGGTGCATTTGAAACGTGCCAGCAAGGTTACAGAAGGTGACTACCTGATGATGTGAGGTTGTTACCTTGTAAGTGGTGGCTATTTTTAACATTCTCGAGAGGGTAGAGAGAATAGCAGCAGAGGGAAGGGAGCTTTTTTTTTTAAGTCCTCAACGTGATGGTTCTTAAAGTCAAGAGTAGTTTGTGGTATTTATATCATCATCATCACCTTTCTCCTGTGATATGCTCATTAGTCACAGATGTTTCCTTTGCTTTTCCAAACACACGAAGCCATAGGCATTGTCAAGTCAGGCATAAAATAATATAGGAGCTAGTACCATTAACCTTGTGGGAACAAAGGACACATGAATAGATTAAGAACACCCAGATGCACATCTCTGTCGGGAAGACGTGATCTGCAAGCCTCCTTCCAAAATGGTGTTGCAGTGTTTATTCCAGGTGCTGTTTAGTGGCATGGAGAGATGATGTCCATTGTTACAGTCACGAGGAGATGTGCAAGTCAAGGTGAGCTATAGGCTGGCCTGACAGAACTCCTCTGTTAGGATCATAAAGATTATTCATGTGTATATGCTTTACACAGTGGTCACTGCTGTGACCATGGCACAGGCAAACAGTAAGCAATTTTACCTTACACCACCACAGAAAGCATTAATTCAAATAAGCTCCTGCATTCCTCATCCCTTTCAGTCCTGTTCCTGATGAGTTTAAGCGTGAGGAATGAGCTCTACGTGCAAAGTCAGAGAGATGGACCTTCCCAAAGCCCACCACAGAACCCCTATCAGTGTGTGTCTCCAGACAGCTGAGCCCGGGTTTTATTAGATTGTGAGAAACTGGTATGGCTACAAATCCGAAAGCAATGGGAGCCTAATGAATTCAGAGCTGTGAGTGTGCATTTGCTGTGACAATAGAAACTTAGGAAGCTGTTGAGTGAAGCACTACTGCAGGCTTACATTACAAAACCATGAAGCGCTCTGGTACAGAAATGGGATTAAATGTGAGCATTGTTCAGAAGCTGCTAATTTTAAATGGTGTCGTTTTCTGTCACCATGCAAGAGCATCTGCTTGTATCACTTGTGTGGCCAGTGAAATTTCCTGTGTATTTTTAATGAAAATGAGTGGAACAGATGTTCTTGTCCAGGTGGAACTTGGCTTGTATATTTTTTTTTTAATTTTACACCGTTACAAAATGAAGTGGAATTAAACCCGGTGTGAATTAGAAGCACGTCAGGGGATTACAAACGGAATTTTAGATCAGAATTAGTGTAATGCAGACAAGATTTCTGTCAAAAGAACTGGGAACAGAACCAAGGTTTCCTCCTCTTCTCACTGCTCTATATAAAGAACTCACATGTACAGATTATAATTGCTGTGGTGAGAGGATGCCAAATTATATAATGCTTCTATCCACATTCCTCTTTCTAATCTCTACTGTTCCCCTTGGGGGGGAACACAGCAAAAAATCACGAGGTTTACACCTTTACTCCTCTACACCTTTATGGGTTCCTTCATAGAATGGTAATGTGAAAGTGCAGGTGGGATCAGGCTTTTCCACATTTGATCCTGATCAGGGACAAAAGATGGATGTGAATGTGCAAAATGCCCGCAGTACCAAAAATAGATCCGTATTTATTCCTGTCATAACTTCACTTAGGTTGATGGAGCTGCGCCAAGGCTGAACATGCCCACGTGTCTACAGGGCAGCTGTAAAGCTTGATGAGAATGGGTTTGAGAGAACAGTTAAACCCTGATTCTGACACTGTGTGGTGACATTTCAGGGACGTTCCCCTCGAGTGATTTGGAATTCACCTTGAAATGATTTTTCTGGGAGACTGCAGGTACATCCTTAACGCCTAAAAGCCGAGGATGGCGTTGATCAAGGTATTTTCAAGCCTTGAGTTCAGTTCCATCAGCAGCTCTGAATCACCAGACCAGCTAATGAGGTGTTCTAATTGATAGCATAATTCTACACGGTTTTTCCATTTAGGCTAATGTAACATTTGGCTTCGTTGAGGATGAATATTAACCACAAGTTGAAAGGAAGGTCTGATTCTCTGATCTTTTGCTGCATTTCATCAAGCTTTTAATTTTACTTGCAATACCCACGTGCAATCCATACAGGCATTTTCTTTCCGCTTGGGTACAGAGGCCCCGTTTTGTTGTTAATTGATAATGTGTGAGCTGTGGAGGCAGCTTCAATGGTTTTACTGTTCCAGAAACATTCATCTCATTCATAAAAGATCATCTGTTCAAGAGCAGTCAACCCTGGGCTTTTGTTCTGTTTACTGGCTTTGTTTTGGGCAATGTGCTGACTTGCCTACAAGCTCTTGAACTAAGAGGGCATTCAAATAGTTTCCTCGGATGTGTTAAGTTCTTGAGTTCACATGAGTCTGCTCACTGAAATTTTGAGAGTATTAAGGCAGTTCTCAACACCAGAGCCTTGGCACTTGAGTTGACACTCCATGGTGCTGAGCAGCCACAGCTTGGGTCCAAAGCAGTGACACTCTCTGAGCTTCAAAATCAGCTGTGTGAGCCAAACCAGTAGGGTTTATTCTGGTTTCACTGTGGTTTTTGGGGTTGTTTTTTTTTTTTCTAACAGGGAAGTAAAGTGCTTGTTTATAGCATTTTTCCTTCTGTATTCCCCCGTTTGGGGAGTGGGTGGGTGTTCCCTGGACTACAGGCAGATAAGGAGGGGATGTTGTGGTTTTTTCAGGCAAAGATACTCATCAGACTTAAAACTGCAAGGGAATTTCTCCTAGTCAGAGGCTTACCCAACATTTCTGGGAAGGAATGAAGCTCTTGCTTCTTGTTTAGATAATTTGCCTTCTTTTTAAAGTTACTTACTCCCAGCTTAGACACAGAAATTTGGGTGATTCAAAACAGGGAAGGGAAAACCAGTTGGGCTTTTCAAAGAAGATAAGGGTCAGGTTCCCAGAGCCCTTTGACTATCCAAGACAAGTAGTTTATTTTAAAAATCCTAGCCTTAAAAACAGTTAAAAATCAATTTATTAAACAATAACAACAACAAAAACAACCCAAACCCAAAACAAACTCAAAAATCCAGACAACCCAAAAACTAGTCACTTCCAAAGATAGACCAAAATTGATGTAGCCAGTCTTTGCAGATAAAGCCTGTAATGTGATGTAATTTATGATCTCATGGTGTGACTCCACTGCCACTGGATACAGCAGCTTGCATTTCAGTGCCATTATGCTGTGCTGTTGAGATATATGAAGCAAAATATGTATAACATAAAAACTCCCCCAGGTTTTAAGATAGCAAAGAATTCTTAGATGCAAACCGAATCCATGAGAGAAGCAGTAATTCTAGCTCACTCCTCAAATGTGTTATCAGGAATTCACGTTAAGCTTTGATGGAGAATGTGTTCATTTCACTGAGTTGGCAAAACAGCTGTCAGGATCACAGGCTGAGTGTATTCAGAAGAAATCATCCTCAGTAGGACTGCACACTGAGTAATCAGTGAGATTCCCTTAAGTGTCCAGAGGAGGTGTGGAATATTCAATCCACCATCATCAAAGGATCAGATTCCACAATTGTTAAGGGAGCAGTGAAAGGAATCCTTTTCTTTTGGTAAAATCAACTTTGGGGCTGGTTTGGTATCCTGTACCCTAGCCAGCTTTCCAAAATGAAAACAGAACAACAAAAACTGGCACGTTGGGTGCAGCAGGGGGATTGGTGGCCTGAACTTCATAAAATGTCTAAGTGAAAAACAGAACATAAAGCTGTCAGTTGGATCTTCTAATAGCTTTTAAACCTTACTGTATTTTATTACAGACCTAAAATTAGGCTGGTTTTCAGGTCTGGATCTTTTTCAAGATGTTCATACTGGAGCCCAACCTTCTCTTAGCCAGCAGGGCTGAGTTCTCAGCATGGAATGATGGAAACGGTGTTGGAGCATTTGACACATTTCTGCTCCAAGGACTACCAGTCCTCTCAGATGGTAAATTTACATTCTTTATCGAATTGTAGGGTTTTGAAATGTTCTATATAGCTGTGTTTAGGCTGACATTGTGCACGGCTATGACAGAACATTGGAAGATTCGTCTTGGTGGGATCTCAGTGAGATGGATGAAGAGGGATGTGTGCTTTCCCATCTGGAATTGGTGGATAAAGAGACTTGAGGTGGAAGCAGTTACTTAAGCTGCCATGAAATTTACCCTTTTGTAGTTAGCACAGAACAGCCTGCAGAACTGGTACCTGTGAAAGCAGATGTGCTGAAAAATCCCAGCAACAGCCAAAAGTCAACATGTGAGCTTTATGTGTCCTGCAGGAACTCGAATTACATTTTACATTGCAACGCTGAGGAAGAATAGTACTTGATAATAAGTAGGGCACAACTTCTGACTTCAGTTTTTAGTTCTGCCCCTTAGACACTGTGTAACCTTGGGGAAGTCATTGAAGATGACCTCTGCCAGAAGGATCCAGTAATGCTGTCTTCACCCTGGAGACACACTTACAATACAATCCAAGAAAAGCCTCATTTTTCTGTCGGCAAGAGTCTCAGATCTAAAAACCTGAGGTTTGCACATTTAAAACTTTCTCAAAAGACTGAGTGTTAAATAGGCAGGTCCCAGCTCCCCTTGCTATGAGTGATTGAGCAGGATTGAGCCTTCCTTCCCCAAGCACTGCTCACAGCCTGGATGGGGCAGGGGCAGTGGGGCTGGGCTTCCTCTGTCCTGCTGAAGTTGCTTCACCCAATGTGTATTTCAGATATTTGAAGTGTAGCTTCTTTGCTTCTCTGGATGCCCCATCCTTGGAAATGTCCAAGGCTGGGTTGGATGGGGCTTTGAGGAACCTGGACTAGTGGAAGGTGTCCCTGCCCATGGCAGCGGGGGTTGGAACTTTTAATCTTTAAGATCCCTTCCAACCCAAACCACTCTCTCCTTGCTGGCATCACTCTTGTCCTTGTCACCCAGGCAGTGGTTTAGGGGTTCAGTATTTGGGGAGTGGATGAGGTGGGAATAAGGAGCTGAAGGAAGCGGCCTTACTAGGGAAATAAAGCAACTAACTGGAACTGTGATGAAGATTTGATTTAAATGCACCTTTTGCTTCCATGTCACATGTTGGTTTTGTGAATATTATTCTGAGGCACCCTTCTATAATCATAGAATTGTTAAGGTTGGAAAAGACCTCCTGGATCATCAAATCCAACTGTTAACCCATATTACCACTAAACCACGTCCCCAACTGCCACATCCCATGTGTTTTGGGAATGCTTCCCTCAGCAGCCTGTTCCAATGCCTGACAATCCTTTCAGTGAAGAGATTTTTTTCTGGTATCCGATCTGAACCTCCCCTGGCACAACCTGAGGCCGTTTCCTCTCCTCCTGTCACTTGTGGCTTGGGAGCAGAGCCCAGCTCCCACCTGACTACACTCTCCTCCCAGGGAGTTGTGCCAGAGGGTCCCCCCTGAGCATCCTTTTCTCCAGGCTGAGCCCCAGCTCCCTCAGCCGCTTCTCATCAGACTTGTGCTCCATTCCCAGCTTCATTCCCTTCTCTGGACTCACTCCAATGTCTTCCTTGTAGCAAGGGATAAGTCAAAGCCTTTCCTGCCTTTACAGACCNGGCTTGGGAGCAGAGCCCAGCTCCCACCTGACTACACTCTCCTCCCAGGGAGTTGTGCCAGAGGGTCCCCCCTGAGCATCCTTTTCTCCAGGCTGAGCCCCTCTCCCAGCTCCCTCAGCCGCTTCTCATCAGACTTGTGCTCCATTCCCAGCTTCATTCCCTTCTCTGGACTCACTCCAAGGACTTCCTTGTAGCAAGGGATAAGTCAAAGCCTTTCCTGCCTTTACAGACCACCTGAAAACGGGGCACTGTGGCACTGCCTGTCCTGGTGCTGAGCCCCCCCAAGCAGGCTGACGGCATCGCTGGGTGCCTTGGGGTGCACACTGATCGTGTCCCGCTGTCCAGGATGGTGCAGGTGTGCGAAGGAACATGTGCAGCTCCGAAATGTGTCAGGATGAACAGGAATGCCGGGTCCGGGGGTTGTAGCGGATCCTGGCATCCACCGAGCAGCGTGAGGAGCAACCCGCGACACTGAAAGCCTCCCCAAAGCCAAGTGTTGCTATAATAGGGCCGGATTACTCACTGTGCTTATTCAAATTCCTGTTGATGCTGGCAGCGGGAGTTTTTTTCCCGAACAGCCACGAACAATGAGTCACCTCCAGGTGTTTTGATTTGAATTACTATTTTTTTTTTCCAAATTTCAAAAAGCAAACCGGTCTGCGGCTGGCTCCGTGCNATGCCGGGTCCGGGGGTTGTAGCGGATCCTGGCATCCACCGAGCAGCGTGAGGAGCAACCCGCGACACTGAAAGCCTCCCCAAAGCCAAGTGTTGCTATAATAGGGCCGGATTACTCACTGTGCTTATTCAAATTCCTGTTGATGCTGGCAGCGGGAGTTTTTTTCCCGAACAGCCACGAACAATGAGTCACCTCCAGGTGTTTTGATTTGAATTATTATTTTTTTTTTCCAAATTTCAAAAAGCAAACCGGTCTGCGGCTGGCTCCGTGCCGCGCCCCCGGAGCATCCCTGCGGCGCCCGGAGCATCCCTCCATCCATCCCTCCCTCNGGAGCGGGCAGGACCAATGCAGGGCCCGCCCTGCCCGCTCGGTGCCGGGCAGCCGCCGGCCCCCCCGGGACGCGCCGGGCGGGAGCCCGCTCCACTGCGGGAGGGAACACGAGCCGCCGGCTGCTTTCCCTTCCCTCTCGCGGCTCCATCGCTTTTATTTTCTAATTTT
>VXBN01013389.1:19430-103091 GCA_013397395.1 Sinosuthora webbiana
AATTGGTTTTATTGTTGATTTTAAATTCTAAGCTGATTTTGGAGATCTCTGCAGTAACCAGGCTGCTTTGGAGTAGAACAGCTTCCCCAACGTGTCATTTTCTCTCTCCCTGCCTGCTGTCTCTGCTGTTGCTGCTGCTGACAGAAACGTGTTAGGAAAGCAGAAAGAGAAAATGCCAGCCATCCTGGTAGCCTCCAAAATGAAATCGGGACTACCTAAACCCGTACACAGCGCTGCTCCAATCCTGCATGTCCCAACGGCCAGGACCATCCCACAGCCCTGCTACCTGAAGTTTGGGAACAAGGTGGAGGTGACGAAGCCATTGTATTCCAGCCAGATCCCTCTCAAATCTTCCAATGGACAAGAAAACGCCGGAGATGGCCTCCCAGCGAGGAAGAGTAGCTCGGTAGAAAATGGATTTGACACACAGGTTAGCAGGCACCAAATGCTGGGGAGGTGTACGTGAGGATTTCTTTCTGTGCTGAGAGTGTGCAGCAGGTTTTCTGGGGAAGGGATGTGCATGTGTGTGTGTGTGTGCCAACATCTGTCTGCAGTTGTTTCATATTCCACACAGTGGCCTGTGTAATTCTGTCAGCACGATGGAGCTGGTGGGGTGCTGAGGGATGGTGCTGCTTGCCTGGGCTGCCTTCCCCGTCGCCTCTGCTTGAACTTGGGGTGGGGGATTTACAGGAGGGAGATGGTGGAGATGTTGTTTGTAGTGCGTGTTCTTTGTGTGCTCTCTGTAGGTGCCAAAGTGTAAGGGCTGGCTCGTGTGCCTGCGCTGGGGGAGGATTGCTGCTCGTCGTGAATGTGTTTTGTGTTCGGTCATGTACTGTACCAGAGCACTGGCTGTGTGAGCGTTCCGTGCTTGTGGCTGTGTGGGGAGTGGATGGGAGGCAGTGCTTGATGCTAGATTACAATGTGCATGTCATTCAGTGCAGCTAAATTAAACAGATTATGTAGGAAATGAACACTTAACTGGAATTGCCTGCATAATGCTGTACGTGCATGACATCATAGATGCAGCACATCATCAACGCACATATTTTAGGCTTCCCTTTAATCTGTGTCAGTCTTCTAATGTATTTTTATACGTGCTGCTTGCTGCAGAGGGAGGAGAGATGCCCGTTCCTCAGCTGGTTTAATTCCTGTGGGCAGGGTGAGGCTGTCAGCCTGGCTGGGGCTGCCCTGCGCTGCCGTGCCCCGGTGAGCTCGGCTGCAGCGTGGGCACAGTGCGGGTGTTCCTGTGCCTCCGGAGGGAGCAGGGCAGATGGGCTGCTGCGGCAGGCACGATTGATTGCCGTGCTGCTGAGATGGCTGTACAGCCCTGTGATGTGTTTTGGCAACAGCCGTGTGCGTTACACGCCGCTTCTGCCAATATCTGAGCCCGGCGGAAGGTGATGCCATTATTCTGAGAGAGGGAAACGGTGACAGAGACTCACCTTTTTTTTTTTTTCCTCCTTCTTCGAGGAATAATGGATCATCCCTCCCACCTAGATTCTGCAATCTGTGGCCTGGTAACCCTGTTCCCTTCAGACAAGTGTGCCTACTGACTGGGCATGTTTGACCGCGTGCCCTGATTTCAGGATGCGCTGCACTTTCCTCGCTGGTAGACAGGGTGACGTGTTGGGCTGCTCAGGCCAGACAGATCCGACTGGAGCAGTTCCTGAGGGACTGGGAGCAGGAAAAGGAGACAGCCAAGCATCCATGCAGGGTAGTGGCGGCAGGCAGACCAACCTGTGCATCACATCTTGGCCTTACAAGAGAATCGAGTGCTCTCTCTCTCTCTCACTTGTGCCTGAGTCTGTCCTTGTGATCATGAAACGTCAGCAAAATCACGTTATCTGCTGCCCTTTCTCTCACACATGCCGTGGTTTCTGCAGGAAAATCTGCATTGCTGGAAAAGTGGTTGTTATTCAGAAATACCTTCTCATCTTGTAACAGGTTATGCTCACAGAGATCTGCCAGAGTTTGCAGCAGTGAGGGCAACACTATGGTGGTTTTAACCCTTACAAGGATGTGGAACAAACCCCATTTTTTGGTAGCCTGATGACAAAAGGGTCTTGATGCTAGCTTGTTATACTTGAACAGGGAGTGATGTTGGCTAAGGGAATGTCAGATAATTTTACATTTTTAATTACTTCAGCAGCAGGAGAAATCTTAAGCTTTGTATTCTCAGTAACCTCCTTCTGCTGGCAGTCTGAGCAGATGACCAGCACCTTTTAAGGTGTGAACCAATGAGGCTTTTTTCATTATCTGTTATCTTGAATAAACACAGTCATTTTTTGTTGCTCCTATAGATCCAGCTTTGATCCCTCTGCCCACAAAAGCATGCAGGGCTTTGCCATTCAGGGTGGTCATTTGGAATGGCAGTCTATACCTAGAGGGAGATTTTTCCAGATGTGTCGTATCAAGGGCACTGTTCATTCCTTTTCCTGCTGTTCCTCCGTGCCAAGGGAGGAGGAACAGGATGGATGGACAGCTGCCAGGTGATATGTCAGCAGCTAGAAGCACTTTTATCTTGGAAGACCTTCAGCTGCATTCAAGTATGAAAGTGCTTTCTGGTAATAACCCTGGGTAAGGTTTAGTCTTGAACGCTGCACCAGGTCTGAGTATCTTGAGAATCTGAGGGTGATAACTTTGCTTCCCTGGGTGGTTTATCTGAAGTACCAAGGTAACCCTCACCATTTTATTGGGCAGGCTACCTGGCATCACCTGTGAGGGAGGGAAGTTTTATTCTTCCAGTAGAATTTAGAGTTTAGATCCACAGCCTGGACCAATGCCAAGTGTTTTGGCTCCTCTCTTCTGTAGACCTTGGTCCCTGTGCAGAATTTTCAGCCTACAAGGAAGAACATCCTCCTGTATGGGTGGAGGGAGAATGAGGGAGAGATTGTGTCACTTGGACCAATTCTCTTGGTTCTGGGAGTGTTTCAGGGAGTTGATCTTAATCCCATTGAAGTGGGTCCTTTTTGCACTACAGATACAAAATTTAGTGGCTTATTTGACTGATTATTCTAGAGAAGAGGCTGTGTCTAGAGCATAGTCCAGAAGGCACCATGTGAGGATACCAGACCATGTTCTCATGCTGGGCTAGAATGTTTCAGGCCACTTACACACCAGTGCAAAGCTTCATGAGCTTTTTTTGGTGGCAGGTGGTGCCTTTCTAGAAGCTGATTCTTCAGAGAACATGAGCGCTGCAGGTGGTTTTCATTAAAGTTCCAATTTTTAAAAAAAACTTCTGAAAATCAAGATGTCCCGCTCACAAATGTGTGATCAGTGAAAGCTTCTAAATGTTTTGCTAATTTTGGTTCCTCTTGATATGGTTTTACATGTGTAGACTGGATTTTATAGTAACTGGAAGTTTTGTGCCTTAAGGCCTTATAAAGGTATTGTGTTTTTTTAAAATGCTGTGCCATTTATAAAAAGCATACTCCAGAGTGTTTCAGAGGCACTTTCCAAAGAAAGGTCTGAGGGTTTGAGCATCAAGCCCATTGTAAATGCTGGTCAGAAATGTTAGGTTGATGAATCACAGCAGTATCATTCCTGTTTTACTGTTACTGATATACACACACTCTATTTTTCCATATTAAATCCCCTGTGTTGTGCACAACAGTATCTGACTGTTGCACTGGTGCTTATTTTGTCTTAATTTGAAAACGCCGCCAATAAACTGTACTACCCACATTTAAAGAGAATTGTTTTGGAAATATTTAGCTTAGTTACCAGAGAAACTTCCGTGGGGTAGATGGCAAGATTGTGATCTCTCATCTACAAAGTGGTATTTCTCGGTGGTTCTGAAAAAGTGGGATGTGTTTGGCTGCTAAATTTGCATTATTTAAGTTATTTAGTTATTTAGGAAAGAAGTCATTGCCAGTTAGGAGTCCGTGGTCGTGGTGTAATTGTTCTCGCAGATGGAAGAAGGAAGATGCCACTGCAGGCATACAGTCTGCTGCCATGTCATTGTGAATGTCACTGAAGGATATCACAGGTTTAATTACTGTGTTTATTGCTGCTGTGCTGTGTTCTCCAACTTCTAGATTTTCTTTCTCCAGGGAACGTAAAAAATAATCGCTGTTTGTGTCTTCAGCAGCACTAAAGGCACCAGCACCTTGCTAAATGGTTGGTCCCACCCTTCCACTAAAACACCTCAAGTTAAGACACATCTGTTTAACCTGGGTTTAGAGTATGTTTGTTCAGCAATTACCTGTAATTGTACTCAGTTTGGCTGGGAGGGGGGGTAGGAATTTGTATTTCTTTGCAAACTTCTTTGCAATATTCATTTGCTAAAAACCAGACAGTTGCCCTCTCCTGGTGGCCACGGCAAGCAGGTGCTCACTGGGTGTGGAGTTTTCCCTCACTTTTCTCTTTCCCTACACTAGGCACAGCCTAGGATTTCTAGAGCTCTCACAACTCCTTCTGCTATCTACAGAACTCTTTTCATTTTCCCTGTAGACCCCCTTTTAAAAAAAAAAATAATTCAGTTTAAAACTGGTTAGATAACATTGTCTGAAATCAGGCTACCTTGCTCAGCTGGATTTTTCTTCACGTTGCTTTCCCAGTTTGTGAAGATCTTGTTGAGTTGGGCAGCCTGGATCTGGGGTGGTCTACTTCTGGGGTGTTCTGGATGTCCCTATTTTCTAGTCTTACACTAGATTTTCCACCTAGCGATTCTTTCCTAATTCCTCAAGGTCATCTACATCTGGGGTGTGCTCCAAAAGCGTTTGCCACGCCTGCTGAGGTTAAAAACATCTCTGTTTTTTTTCCTCATTGCCCATTTTGTAGGCCAAGTGATGGTGAGGGTACAGAAGCTCTGTTACAACTCCCTGATAGAAATGGAGTGGATAGCCATTCCTGGGTTGGTGGCACGCTGCTGGCACCTTCCAGGGAGTTTTTCAGTCAGCTGTGGGCTGCTCTCAAACTGATTAACTCAGTATGTTCCTCCAGTATTTTTCCACATTTCAAATGAACTGTTTGATGAGGCACACGTGACCTGTGGACTATCAGTTTCCCTTCTCTGCCTCACTCCCCTCATGCCCATTAGCAATCCAAATGAAGCCACATAGTTCAGATACCAGTCATTATTTTTCTATATTTCTATTGTTTTTCTATATTTTAATTAATTTTACCAGGAGACGTTTAAACCTCCACGTCGCCGTCTTGCTAATGTGAAGCTTCACAGAGGGAAAAATTAATGGGGCACACTGCAGAGAAATGGTGCCTTCTCAAGTGAATTAGCCCTTTTTGTGTGTGATGCTGGGTTTTACAGCAGCAGAAGGGATGGGGATCAAGCAAATCTTCACCTGGACCCAATTTAAAGTCAGATGAACATGGATTGGTTCCAGTGCCATTGCATGAACTGCCTCAGTGGCATGAAATTCGGTCTTGCTGCGACTGCTGAGCTAATTATAAACAAAATTATGAGAAATGTGGTCAGTCATACTGATAACTTTAACAAAAGAGATCCCTTTTTGCAGCTGGAAGAAACCAAATGGGGTCACGTTCAGGATGTGAACGAAGGGTAGATTTTACTGAAGTTGGGAGAAGCTAAGGAGAACTGTAGGTTCAAGCTATCCAAATACAGAAGCACAAAGTGAATTGGAAATTGGTACTAATGAGTTTGTTCATATGATTATAGTTATGTACCTAAGTATGTTCTTACAAAAAGACCTGTGCTGTATCTTTATGATGGTGGATTTTTTTTTTTTTACACACTGTAAGCAATTTGAGGCTGCTAAATAGCCAAATTCTTCTTCTATTTATGATTGCAGTGGGTTTATGATTACAGCTGATACATTTATAGATACATACTGAGAAATATTTAATTGTTGGGTATGTTGCTCCAGATGAAATGTTCCCAGATAGAAAACAAGAAAACAATTCCAGAGTTGTTTTATTGTGATTATTAACATGGATTTTTCAGTGATTTGTCTTTTCATATAAAGAGTTACCTTTTCTAAAGCCCTGCATTTGAACAACAGGTGTAACATTGCACTATAAATTCAGGAGGTTCTTTAATCATTGGATTTTCATTTGGACTATGCAAAGGGTTACTTTGCATAAAGCAACTTCGTTCAAAGTTCCATTTTATCATATTGGAAAATGTTTTTTTTTTCCCCCCTCTTACTTGTGACAGTCTATCTGCCAATCTATCTGGCTTGAAAATTTGGATGTGTTTAACCTAAGAGCACCCCTTAGAGGTAGGGATGTTGTTCTTATTTTTTGGAGAACATTTGTTAGGTGGATGGCTGAGGCACGAGGAAATTTAGCCAAGGTCAGAAAGTCCGCAGCTCTCTAGCTAGTCCCCTGATACTAGATTATCTTCCTCCTTTGCTGCTACTTGTTAACAGCTCAAAATGCTCATGCATATGGTGTCCATGTGTTCTCCTTCTGTCCTTGAAACTGTTAGCTCAGGCCATGAAGTTGAATTTCTTAAGTGAACACTCTCACTTTTTTTGTCCCTGCTTTAGCAAGGGATTGTTATCACCTTCTGCTGTGACACTTGATGCACAGTGACACCCAAGCACAAAGAGGTATGAGGATTTTAGTGGAAAACAACAGATTTTTGAAATCTGCTGACTCTGAACCTGAGCTTTAGTTCTCCAAAAGAAAAAAAAAAATCTAATTATAAAGAGGTCTGATAAACAAATCATGAACCTTTCCCAAGTTTCAAGTATCTAGGAAGTACCAAAAAAGAAAAAAAGAGACCAACCCTACTTGTGCTCTTTTTGCCTATCCAGAGGGTATATCAGAGAAGAAAGCCTATATTTATTGAGATAGTGGGGATTAAGTTCTGGGTTTTGGAAATTAAGGGTTGGTATTGGCTGGTTTTAATTTGCTTTTAAGAGTCCTTGGAGAAACATTGTCTACTCTGTAATTTCACTTTCCAGATTGTCTCACCACTAGATTTAAATCTCTGAACAATTTATAGAGTATTTTAATGTTTCTAGCCTACAAGTTCCCTGGTCTTACCAAAGTGGAAGAAATGAAGGAGGTGCTTAAATCAATAATTATTTTGCTTGAACTTTCCAAGTTTGCAACAGGATAAATATTGTGTTGTTTAAGAAGATACATTTGCGAATTAAGCAATAGATGGGCCTTTAATGAATGGGTGTGTGTTCTTCTTTTTGACCTTTTTTCCCATTTGTTTTTTGCTTCTTGAAACTTTGGAGCTAAATTGCCTACTTTTTATTTTGGTATAAATCAAGAGATGCCCTTAAAATTTTAACCCGTTAATCTATTTTTTTTTCCTTGCAGCAAACTGTAGAATCTCATTCTCCTGAGAAATTCACCTGGCTAAAAATACCCTGCTTTAATATTATTTTTAGGAACATCTATATTTGAAGTATATAAATGGTTAGATGTTATGTGTATTATTAGACATGAACTGTTGGTACATTTTGTAACAGGAAGCTGCTGGTTTTCCATTCACCAAGAACTGGAATTCAGTCAAACACTTGGCACTTAGCTGTATGCCTCTAATTTTATCTGTAAATTGTTTTTTCTGAAATAGTTTGTGGAAAGAGTCTCAGTTTCTTCAGTTTTGCAAAGCATAGGCATGGAAATAACTGCTAAAACTTAAAACAAATAAACCACCTATTAAAATAAATGGGAAAACAGGTCACTTCTTATTTTAAAACAGGCTGAGATCTGAAGTTTTATTCTGATTCCACCTTTTTTTGCCTCTTGAAAATATTTTTAGGTGCGTTATCCTTGGCTTATTTTTCATTTTAACTTTGGGTTATTTTAGAATTGGAAGCAATGTGTGGGAAAACAATGCCTGAAAGGAAAAAAATATCCAACTTCTGTATTTGAAAATTCACTTTTACCAGGACTTTTTGCCCTGTTTGTGTTGAGTTTTGGACTGTCACATCGTCACATTTCGACAATGTCTTGTTCACTTGGCATTTTTTAGCTTGTCTTCATCCCTTGTCTTGGATGTTTCCTTAAGTTCTTCTCCTGATGTGGATTTTTGGGGTTTTTTTTGGTCTCTACAGCTGTGGCTAAAAGTTGCCATATCCTCTCTCTCACAGTTGGAAGGAGTCTCTCTAAATGTCTTTGTTTTACCTGTCCTGTCACCAATATCGGTCCATTTCTTCTGTCTTGTCCTTTATGTAAGGACAGCCACCAAAAGTGCCTTGTGAAGCCTTCCTGGAGAAACCTGAAGGTGTTTGTTTCACCTGCTGAACACAGTGAGCTAGTTATGCATATCCAGGCTTTCTCATGAAATATAGAACCCATAAATAAATAGAAACCCTAAACCAGCCCTTGGCAGGCTGACTTACTCTCTGGCTGCAGCAGTAGCTCTTCTCATTGCTGGGGTCGTTTTGGCTTGGTTGCACTTTCTCCAAACAAAAGGACTGACTCAACTTCCCTGACCATTTGCATGTTCTCCCTCGTCTCCCAGATAACACTGTAGGGACTGACAAGGCCCTTTAGCCAAAGGAACTCGATTTTTCAGAGTTGTTTAGGAGGAAAATCTTCTGGAAGAGCTGTCTGAGGACACCTGTGCTTTGCTCTTGGGAGAGGCGTGTGACAGGCTGGAATTGTGATTAATTTTACGTATTTTATGTCTCATGGAGTGACATTCTCAGTCATGAAGGCTGCTGTAATAATACCTTCTTGTTTCACACAATGAGGGGATCTTCCCTGACAGGATTGCTTATGGTCTGGAAATGCTGACCAAAGATTACTATGTTCTCTTTTTCTGCCATCTATTAGTTCTGTATACTTGCCTATTGGGAGTACAAAATGAACACCCTGGTGGGATTTCATGTTGCTGATCTAGCTTGTGTGATATTTTACAGTGAATATGGGTACTAAGGCTTTGTTATACTTGTCTATCTTGAAGCAAATATTTAGAAGCAGCTTCCTTTTTTTTCTTTAGCCATCTCCACTTGAGCCGTGTCCACTGTTGGAGACCACAGGTAATTTCAGTACTGACATTTTGATCCACAAAGATCAATGTGCAACTTTGATTGCAGCTGGTGGAGACAATAATTAATGGATCAGTCTGGTAAGACGAACTTGATCCCGTTCTAAATTTTTCTCCATTTGCCAGAGACCCATGGATAATTAAGTCTTCAGAGCTAATCGAAAAATGTCACGTGTTCTGTCAAGACAGAACGTGCATTGACCATTTGATGCCAGAGCACAGAAATTGGTTTTGCTTTTCTTGCTCAATGACCAGGGGTCAGTCTGCTTCTCAGGACAGCCACATGTATCCCAGACTTGTCTGGGGCTTAACTGGGGCGGGTTATTTTGGGAAGGAGTATTTTTAGCATTTAGTCTTACTCCTCCGGGATGGGCTCTGGAGCACGCAGGGGTCTGGTCCTCCATGGTAATGTGCCAGATGGGCACTGCCAAAGAAAGCTGGCAAAAAGGTGTCAGGTCCTCTAGTGTGGAGCTAGAAAGGGGAGGCAGCAGCATCCCTGTGGAGCCTCTCCAGGGGAATTGTGATGAATTTGCCTTATTTCGCTGAATCAAACCGCTTTCTGCTTTTCGAGAGGAAGAGAAGTGGTTGCCTAGGCTCCTGTTTCTAAGCAGTCAGATACCAGCTTCCCACACTGCAGCAATGTCGATTTTCCTTTCCTGCCTGTAAAATGCCTTTTGGCCTTCCCCTAGTAGGGTTTGCACCGTGTGGAGTGGTCGGTGGTGCAGCCACCAAGACGCAGTGTTGTCTGGTGGGACGTCATGCCTGTGGGTGGTTTGGTTTACTGGGATGGTTTACCAGGTTGGATAGCAAGGCAGTTTACCTTATTTTTAACACAAGAATGAATTCCACCTTCCCCTTGTCGAGCAGGTCAACAAGGAACCTGAAATAATAATTCAGAAAAAGTCTGTGGAGCTCCTAGACTTCTTAATAGCAGATCCTCCACTCTCCTTTCACTGTTTCAGCTTTGTGCTGAAACTTAATCTCTTGGCCACAGCAGTGTGAACTAAGGAGGATTTAGAGGCCTCTTTATTGCCTCCTGAGCGCTCTCAGATTCAGCAGAAGAGGGGGTTGTGTTGAATAAACACGAATTTTCATCTGTTCCCTTCACAGTCTGAGAAACGTCCCCTGGTGTGTTGGACACGATGGAGGGGACTGATGCCGCCCTCGGCTGCTGTGTCAGCATTTCTGAGCCAGTGACCCGTCAGACCCACTCGGCGTTACTGCGCACCACTAAGCAAAGAGAGATTTGAAATTTCAAGCAGTTGAATTTTCAACAGTTTCTCAGCGGTTCTTAGTAGGGTAAATAAATTGATTTCCAACAAACAAACAAACAAAAAAAAAGCCCCGGGCTTTCCGTGCGCATGGGCGCGTTCTGGCCGTGCAGGCAACACCTGCGGTGGAAGGAGGCTCTTGCAAACCATCTTGTGAGTAGCTGCAGCATCACTCAGAGCCACCACCCTCGCTGGCAGCAGCTGAAATGGCAGGGCTTGGTTTGGCCAGTGCTTTGCATCGCTGACAGCAACGCTGCTGAAAACACCGAGCTGAAATGGATGGGAGCTCAGCTGATTTGCACGGTTTAAAAGTGCCAGCTCGGTTTAATGTGGAGCAGCTGGTATACACTTAACTCCTTCAGGAGAAAACTTAATACCAGCAGATCACATTATCCAGGGCTACGCTACGCGTGTTTATTTATTTATTTGTCTGTGCCTTCTCCTCCCTGCTTCCTAGAGCCTTTGTAAAGGTCGTTTGTGCACGCCTGGCGAAGGGCTCTGCTTGCTGCTGGTGTTTCTGTATCTAGCAGGGCTCACGAAGCAATTGGTCCCCCACCCTGTGACAAATACTTGCTGCAACTCCTGAGCACCCACTTACACACTGACCTCAGCAGGCAGGACTCTAAATTAAGATGTGTCACGGTGAAGGGTGGTGAGATTAGTTGGAAGAGGGACAGGTGTAGAGGCCTGGATTATGTGGATTACTGCGTAGTCAATTTCTTAGGGTTAAATTTCAAGGTTGAAAACGGCTAATTCCACAATTATGGAATGAGGATATGCTGTGCTGTTCCTCTGGGTGCCGTGCCGGCAGCCAGAGTCACCTTGTGAGGGAAGGAGGACGTGGAGGATCAAAGAATTCCTTTGCTCCCCTGAAATAATTAGCGTAACCTCAGTGAGAGGATGGAGGGAGCGTAATCTTTTAATACCAACCTTTCTCAAAATTGACCTTGTCACAGGCAGATTCAGCCTCTCACAGGGAGACAGATGTGTGGTGGAGTCACTTTTACTGCATCAGAAATGCTGGCACAGTGTCTCATCCTCTGCCAAAATCGTCTTTGCCTTTCCCTGGGTGATCAGCCTCTGATGCCAAAGACTCTGAATGTGCCTTTGGATGAGCTGTGGGATATTGGTGGACTTTACAGAATCAGGCCTTCCTCAAGGCACTTACAATGGAGCCTCCTCTTCCTCTTTATTGCCTCAAGCTTGAGCTGAGTTTTCTCTTGAAACAACAGTTTCAAATGGTCACTTTTGAAGACCCTGATCAGTTTCAAGTGCAGGCCATTAAGCTTGAGATAAAATGTGTGTTAGGTTCTTTTGACACGGGTAAGTCCTTAAGGGCGGCATCTCAAATTTTAGCGTTTCTGTTGCCCTTTATTAACCTTTGTGGCAGACAATACCGTGTAGTTCCTTGGTTGATGTCAATGCTGTGTTTGGTGGATGGGACAGGAAAGTCATGTGGTGCAGGAGAAAGGACAAGTCTTCCCTAATGAAAACTGATTATTGCCTTTTTCTTGTTGTGAAAGGGAAACCTCTAAGAAGGTGACCTCCCATAATCTTCCTGCATGAATGCAGCAAAGACAAACTGTCTTTGGTGATGAAATATTTCATTCTTCTGTTGTCCCTGTGTAAGATCATTAGCATGCCTGCATGCTGAGGAAGATTATAGCCCTGCATTATATAGGCAAATTATTTATGTTGTAGTGTATGTACACCACAACCGGGTTGAACATCTGAATGTTTTTGATGTATACTATGCGAATAAATTCAGCCATCTGAGAAAAAGCTTTTACCCTTGCAGGCTGAAAATACAGTTAAGCAGCGTGGATCCATCCTTTAAGTAGACAGAAACCATTTTGTGAGACGGTTTAGAAGGTTCATTTCTAGCTGAGGTTGAGCAGTGCAGTTTAGTAATTGGTTGTCAGGCATCAGGTCAAAACTTGGAACAAATGAGGCTATTTGTGTTTATCAAGTCTGACTCCAGGCTTCTGGAACAGGAGCAAATTAGCCGACTTTTCCTTTATTCTGTGTGTGAGAGTTTGTGAATCCTCACCCACCATGTCACTTGGGTGTCTCAAGTATTGTTTGTTTCCTTTTTATAGCTAAGGGATAAGTTTATTTATTTTAATGCTTTTCCATTGGTTAATACAAACTTTGCAGGGATCCAAGCTTGACCTCTAATGCTTATTATTTTTCATTCCTTGCTATTTTCCACCTCAGATATTTTTATTTTGCTGTTTTTAGGACTTTTCCAACTGGTCAGGAGGTTAGGAAAGCCAGCTCCAGCAGACTGTGGACATGCTGTGAAAAAGCCTGAAGAAATGATAAGGCTAGTTTTTATGGCACCCCCGTTATGAGCCGTGCCTTTCTGCCAGGAGGGGTTTCAGTCCTAAAGGGCAGGGAGGATGCAGAGTGGGGTCTGTGAGCCACAGGCCATCAGCATCATCCCCTCCTTGCTGCCTGCTGCAGTTTATCACCAGCAGCTCCCTTATCTCACAGGTGTTCTGCAGAGATAAATCCATTATAATTCCAAGCAGCTCAGGTAAAGTGATACCTGGAGCCATGGATTACCTTAAACAGCTAACTGTGGGACTTCTAAACCTTCATGCATGTGTGATCTGTTATTTTCTTATTGATCTTTCTTCCTAAGGTAACACTTGAATCAAAGCAAGAGATACTCGATTTAAAGTCCTTCCCAGTAATGATGTATGGATTTTAATGAAGATTGTGAAAATAGAAGTCACATTGTTAGGAGAAGGTTCTCAGCTGTAAACAGATATCATTACTTTTGGCTGTGCCTTCTGAAAACAGCAGTTTATCCTTTATTGCTCAAAATAATTTAAAGAGAAGATGAGAATTGAAGAGCTGCTAACACTATTTCAAATTATAATGAGGAGTTTGTGGGCTGTGGGTTTCCATCTGCACTCCACTTCTATTCCATCTGCCCACGAGGAGAAAAATCAGCAGCTGAGAAAATAAGAGGATGTCCTGCATTTAGGCAGCCACAGAACCACCAGTTACACACAAAACCTTGAGGGATTTGTAATGGAACCTGAGCCTGTGATAGTACTGTTCTGGAAAGGAAAAGAGAAACGTAAAAAAAAGGCCGTCGAGATTTTGTAGGATGGAAAAAGGAGAGATTAAGCCCCATGAAATGCATGATTGACCACGTTAGTAGAAGTGAGGAATCTGCAGAGTGTTAATTTGTAGTATGTAAAACAGCTGAGAACTATCTGTGAAGGCTGAGATTATGCTAATTTATGCAGTCCACATTGCTACTGCAGTTTAAAAATAGCTTCTTTTCCAGAGACCTAGAGCTACTGCAGGTTGGCTTTGCATTTAGCTCTGCAAATTTTACCATTTTGAACACAGAACAAAGCCTGACTTTATGTGGTCTTTTCATCACAGAATCACAGAACGGTTGGTTAAGGTTGGAAGGAACCTCTAGAGAGATCATCTGGTCCAACCCCCCCCTGCCAAGGCAGAGTCACCTAGAGCAGATTACACCCGAACTGTCCAGCTGGATTTTGAATACTTCCAGAGGGGAACACTCCATGGCCCCTGTGGGCAGCCTGTTCCACAGAATAACAGAATATGCTGAACTGGAAGGGACCCACAAGGATCATCGAGTCCAATTCCCAGCCCTGCACAGGATGCCCCAAGAATCACCACGCCAGGTGCCCGAGAGCGTTTTCCAAATGCTTCCTGAGCTCTGCCAGACTTGGTGCTGTGACCACTGCCCCTGGGGAGCCTGTTCCAGTGCCCAGCCACGTTATGGGTGAAGAGCCTTTTCCTGATATCCAACCTGAACCTCCCCTAGCACAACTCCAGGCCATTCCCTCAGGTCCTGTCACCTGTCACAGAGCAGACATCAGTGCCTGCCCCTCCTCTTCCCCTCAGGAGGGAGTTGTAGATGTGATGAGGTCTCCCCTCAGTCTCCTCTTCTCCAGGCTGAGCAGACCCAGCACCCTCAGCCGCTCCTCACACGGCTTCCCCTCATGGCCCTTCACAATGCTCGTGGCCTCCTGTGGACACTTTCTAACAGCTAAATGTCTGTTTTATGCTGTGGCACCCAAAACTGCCCCTGGAGCACTGAGGTGAGGCCGCCCCAGCCCAGAGCAGAGGGGACAATCCCTCCCTTGCCCGGCTGTGATGCTGTGCCTGATGCCCCCCAGGACAGGGCTGGCCCTCCTGGCTGCAGGGCACTGCTGACCCACATCCAGCCTGACACTAACCACGACCCCCAGGGCCCTTTCCATGGCACTGCTCCCCAGTGTCTCATTCCCCAGCCTGTCTGGACATCCAGGGCTGCCCCATCCCAGGTGCAGAACCAGCACTTCCCCTTGGTGAGCCCCATGTGGCTGGTGGTGGCCCACTCCTCTGATCTGTCCAGCTCTCTCTGCAGGGCCTCCCTGCAGGCTCCTTCCAGCTTTGTATCATTACAAACTTGCTTAGCATTCCTTTGAGTCCTGCATCCAAGTCATTAATGAAGAAGTTGAAGAGCACAGGGCCTGAGATGGGGCCCCTCAGAACCCCGTCAGTGAAAGTCTGGTGCCACCCCATTCCCTGTCACCCTTTGCACCCAACCCCTGAGCCAGCTGCTCACCCACCACACGATGCCTTTATCCAGCTGTGTGCTGGACATTTTGTCCAGAAGGTCACTCTGAGAGACAGTATCGAAAGCTTTACTGAAATTACTGAAATGTAAAAGATTACATCAACTGGCTTCCCATTGATCAACTAGGTGGGCTACCCTGTCATAAAGGGAAATCAGGTTTATGAGCAGGACTTTCCCTCAGGAAGCTCTTGCCATGCTCTCTGGAGTGGTGCAGTGCTTGCTGCTGTTCCTCTTTTTGTGGGGGTCTGTCTGGTTTTGCCACGCTGCATCACTTCCATTCAAGAGGCTGAAAGGGAGGAATTGCCCCTCTGGCTCAGGAATGGCACAGAAGTGTCAGTGGATGCTGGAACAGCTGCAGGTTTAGGCCTGACGCTGAATGCCCAAAAGAATTAAATCAAATTAAAGTGTGTTTTGGGTTTTGGGTATCTGGTTTTGTTTTGCAGAGCTCACACCTGTTACTCAGATGTGTGGTGCCTTGGAGTACCTTGGAGAGGTATTTGGCTCATCTTCTGTTGCTCTACACATCATTGTTTTGGGTGTTTATGGGATGTAAGGAACGAAAAGGCGGGGAGGGGGAGCCTCCATGTACTAGTTGTGATTAAAACCAATTTTCAGGTTGTCACTTGAACTACATTTCCAATGAGTGTGGGTGAAAATGAGAAATAAGAAATGTATTGCAGCTGGAGGCAGTGGCTAATTTCATATTCTGATTTTGTGTTTTAAATTCTGAAGGAGCTAGAATGAATTTTGCAGTTCAAGTCATAATTTAGCGTTATGAATAGAATTACAGACAATACTGGAATTGAAATTAAAGACCAAAGCAATCTGGGACAAAAAGTCCCAGTGTGTAACTTGCATTTGAGCAGCTGTTCCTCTGACAAGAAGATGCTGTGGGTTTTGACTACCAGAAGATAAATCCATCCTAAGCATGAACACACTCAATTTTACAGAGATGGGTGGAAGCCAAGAGAATGTAATTCCCCTTCCCCTTTTTCTTCTACCACCTTCAGTCACATTTCCTTGCCCAGTGTTGGGATGAGACTTCTGATAAAAAAAAGTTATTTCAGGTCCTACCTTAGGGTTGTATAAAATGGTTTTTGACTTAGGTCAGCGGGTGAATCCTTGCAGGCCAGAAGTGTGGCTGTTAGGGAAGGAATGCAGATCTCTCTGGGGCTGGAGCTGGAAGCTCCTGGTGGTCTGAGGTAATTGAGCACTCAGAAGTCTGAAAAGCAGGTGTAGATCAGTGACTTTTTGCTTACCTTACTGTAATTCCAGATAGGATACTGCTGAGGTCAGATCAGAGATGTAACTTTATATATGAATTTACCTAGGATTATATTTTTCTTACAGCTCCATTAAAAACAAAAAAAAACCAAAAACCAAACAAACCCCCAGATCTAGGCTGCTGAGAAGTTTAGACACTGTAGTCCTGGGATTCTGGATGAAGCCAGATTGCTCTGTGATTTACAGCATCATCATTCAGTGTGATGTCTGCAACTTGTGTTCACAGGGGCAATTCATTTCCATACACGAAGCCACCTCTGCCTCTTGAACATAAAATGATTGGTAAAGCAAGACCATGCAGTCCTACCTCACTTATATCAGGAGCTCACTGAAATCTGAGAAATGGAAGCCACTTTTTGGATCGAGCTTTCTGTTCAAATCCAGGCCTGGTGTACTTCTATCCTTTCCAGGTTATCAAATAGTATTTTTCTTTCTCCTGCTTTTCCATATATGTGTTTTGGGGCAGTGTTTGGATAGGGAATGAGTGGAGTCTTGCATTCTGTTCCCTCTTGGAGCCAGAATACACCGAAGGGGTGTCGGTTTGCAGGAATCAAGTGAAGGTGATGGATATCTGCAGGAGGCAGCAATGCCTTTAGAGCAAGAACTGCAGGATTTGCCAGATTGGAAGTGTCAGTCATGGGGTCCTGGAGCTGCTCAGGTTGGAGCCAGTCTTTGGACTAGCTCAGGAAGCAGGAGTAGCTTTGGGGGTTTAGCTGCAATTTTAGCTATAATTAGTTGGGGGGGTTAGCTATATTTATTTGTATTAGTTTGGGGGGTTAGCTATATTTTCTTTTTTTAGCTCTAATTATATAATTTTAAACTAAATTATATATATAATTTAGTATCTATAAAATATAAATATACATATATAAATATATACATAACATATACATAATATATACATAATATATATTATATATAATATAGATATAAAATATAAAAATATACATATTTATATATTCGTTTGGGGGTCTAGCTATAATTAGCTATATATATATATATTTTGTAGATGCTTAGTTTAAGTGAAAAAACCAGCTCGGGGTAGGGCTGAGTGAAGGGAAAAAGGGGAATAAAGCAGTCGGTGCTGCTGGAGTGCTGTGGGATGGGTTGGCTGGGCTGCTATTGCCACCTGGTGGTGCTGGACAAGCCCGGAGCACACCTAATTTTCCTTCGCTTTCCCGGATGAGCTGCATGGGATTCAGTAGCCATTTGGTATGGATTAGATTTATTATAGATAATGCTTTTATTGTAGATAATTCTTTGAATATCGGACAAGGAATCCACGGAATTTATGGCTGTCGTTTATTTTGGGTGTGGATAATGTTGTGAAAAACACATAATGGAGCCTTTCTTTGAGCATCATCATGTTCTGCATTGCCAGACACCAGAACTTGCGTGGCTGAAAACTCCATGCAAGTAAGCACGACTGATGAATCCAGGATCTGCCCTTTCTGGTACAAAAACGGGACAGGAGGTGACGTGGGTGGTGTCCTCCCAGCCTCACAGTGTCTCCATCAGGGACTCGCTGTGACGTGGTGGCATCTGGCTGCAGAGCTAATGAACATCTCTGAATTGCTTCAGCAGGGTCCAGGCACTGCATTACCAGGGCAAATTCGATTACCATAAGTGATTAGTGTCTTATCTTGCTGAAATTAGTGGATCATTATCAAATGATGACTTTTTGCACGTAATGTGACTTAATTGTCCTTTCATTGTGAAGGGTTTTATTGCAATCCTTTTAGCAGGGGAATACAGATTAAGTTGTAGTTACCAAGAGAAAAAAGGAGACCACTGTTCAGCCCCTCCTGTTCAGTGACAAAGCCACATTCTGTAGCTTAATCTGTAGTTTCTCTGTCTCTACAAAACATCTGCATCTGCTGGAGCATTTCAGAGCTTTATAATGTTTTCCAGTGAAGAACTGGCATAGGTTATTTGCTGTGAATCTTGCAGGCAGCACTTTGGAGCTAAGATCAGCTTTGTAATGTATGGAAATTTGATCTGACCTGTGGCAGAGGTCTGATCTCAAAGTCTCTTTCCTTCTGTTGTAGCTGCCATAAACTGTGCCACAAAAAAAAAAAAAAACAACAACAACTCTGTTTTGGGGCAAAGATGTAAATCCATTAAAGTCACAAGCGTTTGCTTGGAATTACAGCTGAACAATTTTCCATTGTGTTGTCAGGTCTGGAAGTTTTCCCTGGAAGTGTTCAAGGCCAGGTTGGATGGCCTTGTCACTGCCCATGGCAGAGGTGTTGGAACTAGATGGTCTTTAAATTCCCCTCCAACCCAAACCATGACCCTTCATAATGAAAGAAAAGTAATTTTAACGGAGGAAAAAAATATTTCTGAAGCAGCTATGCCGTCCTTATATCTATCATCTTTGGATTTCCAGTTAAATATGCCAGTGTGAGCCAATTTAACAGGACCTGAACTACAACTAAAATGGTGCCCTTGTGTGCAAAGTCCCTTCCCTCATGAATATCAAGTGCTAATTTCACTTGGCTCTTCCAAGCCACCTTCACACTGTATTTTTGGCTGCAGGAGAACCATTCTGACTACAAAGGGTAGTTACTTTGTGACTTGCTGTTCTCTATTGTTATTAAGGTTTATTAGATTTCTAGGCTTATTAGCAGTAATCATAATTTTGCCTAGAAGCAGTTAAACCAGCAGGAAGCAGAACAATTTTTTGTCAGTCACTTGTTAACAATTTCAGTTATTAATATTCCCCTGAAATGGAAGCCAGACCTTATTTCTCCTGTGTGATGGTTGGTTTGTTTTTTCTTTCTTTCTGGTTCACGTGTGCTTAATCCTCACAGTACTTGGAAAATTAATTGGACCATGGTGGTACAAATGCTGCTTACAGTGATCCCAGATTGCAATGTGCAGTGAAAGGGGATGAAAGGAAATAGATTGAATTTGAAGTGTGGGTTTTTTGGGGTTTTTGTTTGCAAAGACTTTGTAATTAAACATTTCTAGTTTTTTCTGTGGTTGTGCCAGCACACCAGAAAGTCTTTAAAGATCATTTTTCTTCCCAGTCCTCTGATGGATACCTTCTTGCTGGAGCAAGTCTTCTTCCCAGTCCTCTGGTGGTTGCTGGGGCTGGTTCAGGATGGGGTTTCAGGTGGGTTTTACTGCCCAGTTGGGCAGTGAGTGGAGTTCAGGCACCCCTGGCCACAGATAAGAGTCCCCCTGGTGCTGTTGGGCTGTGCTCAGAGGATGCTGCAAGGTGAGGGGCTCAGCTGAGCTGGCTCTTAGTGACAGGTAAAAGTGGATTGAAAGGAACTTATCCAAGGACACTTTTATTGGGCTTGCCCTTTAGATGTAAAACCACTTAACATGAGGGAACAGTATCCGGCTGAATGTTTCAGATGGAGGGAGAGCAACCTGACCTGCAGCGTTCAGATTAGCCAAAGAGGTGCCCCACTTTTAATTGTCCAGGAACACTTTGTGCCTGGGACAGAAGGACAATGCATTCCCAATCCATAGGACTAGGACACACAGTTTTTGGAAGGCATCCTCAGGCAGATGTCTCTTTTTACCTCGCTCTCTTCCCTCCTCTTGTCCTTCCCGTTCTTGGGACTTGGATGAACCAAACCTCAAAGTTTCCAAGGCAAAGGTCAGTGGGATGCTGCTTCTTTTGGGCCAAACGCTTGGAGAGTAAACCAAGCAGCACTAATAATGTTAATCTGCAAAGCTAATAATAGCTTGTTCTCAGGTTTGTTTTTCCTACTCACATTAGTGAAGTGCTGTAAAAGTAGCAGCAGTCTTTTTTTTTTTTCTTCTTTTTTTTTTTTCTCCTTGGTCCCTGACTTGAACTCTGTGTAGCCAGACTAGAGGTTGGAAACCAATCTTGTTTTCAGAGGCTCCTTGCCACTGAAAATAACATTGTGCTCAGAACTACCACATTTTAGGACATTCAGAGCATAGTTTGACACTATTTTAAAATCCCTAAATAGCTTAAAAGCAGTATTAGAATCTCCTCTTTGGGGCATGGCCTGACACCAGTGAAAGAATGCTTAATGAAAATGAGAAATGTTTCATTTCATGTAATCAAACAGGTCTGATTCTTTTATACCTTGAAGCTTATGTAATTGGTAGTTACACGAGTCGAATATTAAGGTGAAATGCTAAATTACATGGTCAAACTAAAAGGCAGAGAAGAGTCAGATCCCATAAATCTTAATTAGAGTTTTCTTTTTTTTTTTTCTTTAGTCATCATATTAAGGTACATTGAGAACAGGCCAGCAATGATTTTTAGTACTGAGATAGTACAAGCTAATTAGACACACAAGTGATAGGAAATAGTGCAAGTAGGGGGGAAATTTTGCCTGGTGTTCTAATATAACTTTATAACTGAAAACCTGTTCAAGTGGATCCCAGTCAGAATGCTGGTGTTATGTTCTTAGACAGGCATCTCAAATTGAGGCTGATAACTGAGTTATCTCAGTAAATGCTCCTTATTTTGTTTGAGTCAGACTGGGCTGCAGGTCATAGTCTAGATTGGGCCAATCTGGGGAGCAGATTAAAGTAATTTGCACTTCTTTGCCCCATCATGGAAATGTAGTCCAGTTCTTACAGTGGCTTGAATGGTAATGAAACTCTTCTTGACATTTCTTCATTTGACAGTGCTGTGTTCATTAGTGAAATATAAGGTGAACTCATCAAAATGCTTCTGGTTGTTTACAGTGAGGCATGCTAAAGCTTCTTTTTATTTATTCTTATTTTCTATTTGTCTCATATTTTGCGATACGGAACAGCGCCAGTAAGGCATGGGAGTAATCCTTGATGGTGATAATGTGCAGGAGAATAATATTAAATTAAAAACTCACATTCATAGCTCTGTGCTGTTTTACTAATCCGTCAAAACATAAACCAAGTTTTGTAGCAGAATTTTTTATGTTTATTTTCAAGCAAGTGATAATCCCTTTAGAATACTAGAAGCTTTAATTGAACATCAACTCCAGGGACTAGAAAAGCTTTTCTTAGATAAAACTTGTTTTCAGAACCCCTACCTTAGGCAGCTCATCGTTTGTTCACCCTTTAGAGGACTCTCTCTCTTTTATAGCAGCAGGAATATGCTGAGATTTGGCTGTCTCTATCCAGCATTGTGAATAAGAATTTGCATTTCTATTTGATACAGCCTAGAGCAGTCTTTCGTGATAAATATCAGCATCTTCATTTCTCTTTTTGTCATTACTATTTCTGCTTCTGTCCTCAGTTTCAGAGCACAGGGAAAAAGTAGCTAAAATGTAGATAAGTAATATCTTTAATTGACTTTTAGACTACTGCAAACTCTTTTGGGCTTGAATGGATATTGATGGTTTTTCCCCCTAACTGACAAGGTTAATGATGTGGCAGGATGAAAACTGAAAGAAAAGCTGAAAGCAAGTGGAAAGGATAATATTTGAAATAATAATATAAAAGAAAAAAAAGGGAGGAAGATTTTTAGGAAAAACTGTTTTCCAGTCAATGGACTTAAGAGATGATATGTATTATTATTTTTAATGATCTTGCAGAGTAGGGAGAAACATGAAGTAAGTTACTTCTTGTCACTCCTGCCATTATCAAGCAGTGGCAGAGCAAGAAAAGCCCCAGCTGCCCACAAGTGCAGTGAGCCAAGGGGAGGCTGGCAGAGGAGGTGAGGGGAAAGCAGCTGGAAGGGAGGTACAAAAGAGCAGAAGCAACCCAGACAATTGGAGAAGTTTTTGCTCTAAAAGGCTGATCTTTTAGGATGTTGGAATACTATGGAAGGGTGCACTCCAATGTGCTCCACTACACTTTGAAACTCTCAGTCACTGCACATCTTGTATGCACGTTTCTACCCTGCTTTTATCTTGAGAGTTCGAGAGATTATCAAAGGAGACATGCATTGTACTCTGTCATTAAGGCTCTAATGATTTAATTCCTTGTATCTTTGTTTTGTGATGTCAAATTAGCGCTGCTCTGGCTGCAGCCTGTCATTCCCCCATGACATGCACAATGAGTGTTATTCTGTGAAAAGCTGAAGAATTGGTGCATTCAACTCAGCAAACCCTGAGTAAGCAGAGGAAGAAGAATTCCTTTTTGCTATGTGTGATCATATTGAGTAATTGTGTTTTTCACAACAGTGTTCCCTGTATTTAAAACAAACAACAGCAAAAAAAAAACCCTGAAGACAATAAGCAAACAACAAACAAGTGTTTGTCACTATGGTTTAATTTTTTAGCTCAGGTAGAAGGTTCACTGAGGGCACAGAACTCTTACGGGAACTAAAAATCAATTTTGGTTGGGCTGCTGAATGAAATGTGAGTTTATTGAGAGAGGAGAGCCTTGTTGGGCATCCAACTTGGGTACCTGGGCATCCCTAGCACAGGACCAGGCTCTTTCCTCTGTTTCCACGTGTCCATTAATTTATGATGTGTTTTCAAACCCAACTGTTGCTGTGCAGCAGCTGGGAATGTGCCTTGCTCCAGTTACAGGCCTGCAATAAGAGCTTTTCTTCTCATTCACCTGCCATTTTGGGGAAGAGATGAGATCCACCCCAACAGTGCTGTCCCCAGTGGTGCTGGTCTTTGACCAGCTCTTCCAGAGAAAGAGGCATTCATCACGAAAACACTAGACTGCATTTCACAGCCTGTGTTTATCTCTCCAAATTGCTGCCTTCAGGGAGCTGGTTATGGCTGATGGCTGAAAGGGAAGTGATGCATCCCTGAAGTCACCTGTGCCTTGTGGGCTGGGGAGGGGGGAACACACAAGGTGGTTCTGTGGGAGGAAAAGCAAGGGCAGGGCTGCCCGTGGTGATCCCAGCCTCTGACCCAGAGCCATGCCAAGCCATGGAGGCTTTCAAAGCTGATGCTGCAATACACCACCCAAACCTAATGGCATGGCCATAATGAATCCATTAGCATTGTTCCATGCCATTGTCAACAAACTCAGAACTGGCCTGGGCATTGCATTTATGTGTTTAAAGAGCTGAAGATGCAGGTTCAGAAGTCAATGCTGGAAACCTAAGTGTGAGGAGAACAGCAGCATCCAGAACCTTCTGTGGACACTGGAAATACTTCTTTGAAATCGAATTAGTTGGGGCGACCTGATCATGGCACTTCCACCCATAGAAGGTGAACTGCAGCTTTTGCAGGCAAACTGCTCCATGGATTCAACTCTAAATACAGCCATAGGATGGCCTAGGTTGGAAGGGACCTTAAAGATCATCTTCTTCTGACCCCTTTGCCCTGGGCAGGGACACCTTTCACCAGGCCAGATTGCTCAGAGCCTCATCCAACCTGGCCTTGGACACTTGCAGGGATGGGGCAGCCACAGCTTCCCTGGGCAACCTCTACTAGGGTCTCACCACCTTCCCAGCAAAGAATGTCTTTAATATCCAATCTAAACCTACTCTCAGTTTTAAGTCATTCCCCCATGTCATGTAAAAAGTCTCTTTTAGGCTCCCTTCAGGTACTGGAAGGTCCCCCTAAAAAATTCACCCCTAATAAAGTCATTACATATTTCAGTATTTTTGTATTTGTGTGCATACAGAATTTCATAATAGAAATTTCAACTCAAATCTACTACATAGGCTCTTTGGGTCACAAAATTTTGTGCTCTTGAATTAGCAACCACTTCATCTAAGAGCGAAGTATAAAGAATTTGGCAAAAGGATCTGGTGGGTACCAGTTGTTATCAAGTGTTCCAGGTGGCTGATCAAGGCTATGAGTAACAGCTATTTTTTAATTAAATCTTGGTATGTGTTCTTTTGTTGGACATGTTTCAGAAGTTATGGTGAGAGATCCTTTGTTAGCACTGAGCAGCTTTGTCTACAGACTAATTGAATCACTTTTCTGCTACTATTCTGCATCTGCTTAAGTAGAATTGCTTAGTTAATTTTAAGTTCTTGCTGTTCAGGGCAGTTGGCAAAGACTCAGCAGAAACAGAGCAAATAACATTTTCCTGTCTGTATTTTAGTCTGCCTGTTAAAATAATATGACTCAAGAATTAGTCTCAAATATAGTAAGTCAATCTATTTTTGTTTGGTATCAATATTATTATTTTTTACATGTTGGGAAACTGGGGAAGGGCATGTCAGGTCACAGAGCTGGGAGTGTGGGCTGGGATTATGTTCCAATCCAAAGACAACACTTGCCCCTACGATTTTTGGAGGAGGACCCTTAAGTTTCCTTGGCAGAGATAATCCCTGGATTACTGTCCTTTTCAGACCTCTCTGCACTGTGGGACCAGGGTGGTTGGAAGTGACGATTTGAGCACTTGTGTCCCACAGACCACAGTGAGAATTTACTGCTCTCCATCATCTGGGCAGCTTTGTTAATATAATATTGTTAAGCATTGCTTAACCAGTGGGTATTCAGTGTACTGGTATTCTTGTTACTTTATTTAGCAGCTTTTCCCCCCCAACACTTTGTGTTCTGAATCAAGAATTTCATACTTGTTAAAAAATCCCCCCAGACCCCAAGCTGTTTCTTGGTGCTCTGGTGGGAACCAGCAGGCTGGGACTTGGGGTGGAGCACAGGAAGCCTTCCATTGCTGGGATTTTCCTTGGGATCCTCGAAGGCTGCTGTGTGTTACGTTGGGTGGCTGGCAGGAGTCAGGTGATTACAGCAGAGATTCGAGGTTTGCAGGAACAGATCTGTGGCTGACTGATACACTTCAATGGGGAGCTCAGAAACAAGCTTTGATGGTTATTAAGGCAGCAATAAATGTGATAATTCAGTCTGACTTCCTCCATAAAACAGTCCACATGACTTCTGCTGACTTGCTTTCATTTTTTTTTTTTTTATTAGTTCATGTTATGATCTCATATTTGCCCTTACTCTTCTCTGACAAATGAAACGGAGCTGTTTGAATCTTGCCTTGTGACCCGCATTTTTCGCTCCTTAGGTCACTCTGGCGGCTCCTCTCTGAAGCCTCTCCAAAGGTTAAAACCTGTTGAACTGTTTTACGCAACCAGCATTAAACCCAGCAGGTGATAAAGCCTGTTCTTGCTTGATAACCACCTGTTCCTGTGTGCAGGTATTGCATCACCCCTACGGCCAGAGCACAACCCCCTGTTGCGTCCTGCTGGCACACCACGGCCATGATGCTCTCTCCAGGTGCACTGGGCTCGTGGAGAGTCCTTTGCTCTGTCACATTCTTAGGTTCTCCTCCTTGCAATGATGCCTTAAGTCTCAGCTTTCATGTGTTTCACATTCTGTGCTGACCAGGGGTGCAGTTCTGAGCCTCACATTAAGTGCTGCTAAGCTCTCTTCACAGAGCAGGGAGACAGAACAAATCCTTTTCCTGCTGCACACCAAGGACAACTTTCAGGCCCAAAAGCACAAACAAGGGTGGGCTGGAGGGAGGAACAAGAAGGATGGGACCTCACAGCCTGAAGCTGGAATTGGACAATTAAACACCAATATGCAAATGGACCAAGACTTATAAAAATGTAAGATCTTGTGACTGGTCAGCCATTTTGTGACCATTCTGTCTCTACCTTCAGTATTACCCTGCTCAGGCTCTTGTCCTGCCCAAGGTGTATCCTGGAGGCCTTTCAATAAATACCTACTTTATTCTCTAGCTCTGTGCAGTCTCTGTTTCAGGTCAGCCTTCCTAAGGCATCAACAAGATTGCATTTCCTGTGTTAACACCTTTTCATGGTTCTAGTCAGTACAGATGAGCTTCTTTTGCTTTAATCTTCCTCTCTTTTTTTCTTTACCATTTCCTTCTCCCATTACTGATGTGCCACCAACAAATTTCGTAGCCCCTTCTCTGGGGCTTGCTCAGAAAAGTAGGGCTGAAAATGATTCCTGTGAAACACAGTCAAGCTGCTTACCTTCGTAAAGATAACCTTCCAGTTGCCATATATTTTTTTTAAACCAGTTAACTCCTTTTCAGTCCACCAGCTCTTTGCTGGGTTGAGTTGTTATTATTGTGGGTTTCACCATGCCAGGTGAAAATGAGGCAAGAGCCTCCTGACAGAATCACATCTGTGTTATCATTTTTGTAAGCTCCTGTGAGCTCAGCAGAAAATACCAGTTTAACAAGACACGTTTTCCAGAGAAAGAACACTCATTTGCCAGCAATAATACTGTCTGCTTCAGCTGTTGATTAATTGAGTTTCTGTCTCTTTTTGTACTTCTCCCCGGGACTGGTGGGAGGCTGTTCCTGTCAAGGCCCTCTCGTTCTCTCTGATCTGGTACCTAGCACGAGCTGTCTCTGTGTCCTCCAGAACCTCCCAAAAACTGCTGAAAATCAAGAGTAACCATGTGGGCAGTTCCTTCATTGGGTCCTCTAGTGGTGCTACTCCATGCAAGGCATCTCATCTGCTGGTTCGCTGAATTCAGTGGCTCCTGCTCAACACCATTTTGAGGGCTTTTTTGGAACGAAAATTATTGAGCATCTGTTGTGATTCCATGAGCTGGGCTCCTGTTCTCTCCCGTGTCATGCTTAGCAAAATACTGTTATTGACAGCTTCAAGATTTCTAAGATGCTTTCAAGATTATAAAATTTGTAGATGTTTCCATTCTGTAATGCACGAAAGGGAGACGTATGTCGTAGAGTAAAAACAAGTAAAACCCCAGCTTTCAGTGAACAGAAGATTGTAGTCTTTTTGACCAAAATGCATTGAAAAGCAGTAATAAAACTCTCTGATATGCTTTCTTTTCCAGATTTAAAAAAATACAGAAGCCAAACAAAAAACCAAAAACCAAAAAAAAACCCCCAAAAAACCCCCAAAGAAACAAAACAACAAAAAAACAAAACCCCAAAACCCAGCAAAATGTTGATGTGTTTAAAAAGCAAAAGTAATGGGTAAGTACAGGAGCATGGCTTTGTTTAATGACTGTGGAGCAAGTTGTTGAATGAACTCAGTGCACACATATTTTTCATAGGCAAACAATGAATTGGTGAACGGATTTCCCCAAGCTTTCTTCATAGTAAATGTTGCACGGACAATGACTGTGTGCACTGAGTTCATTCATAATGTCTCCAACACCTGTTTCCTCCTGTTTTTCCAGCAGTTTTATTTGGAAAGCATTGGAAACTGGAATGATGTCTTGTTAGAGCACGGGTTTTGCTGGGGACATGTGTTTCTGTGTCATTGAAGACTTACTGGTGAATAAGAAGTGTATTGTTCAGCACTTTAATGGGGAAGTTTAGATGCCCATTAGGGCTGTAAATAATGTCCTTTCCTGAAGGTTCAACTTAATATTGACTCCATGTCATCATGTATGTGTTGCTGAAGGTACTAAGGATGCTTTATGGTTTTAAAGGATTCAAATACAAGCAAATGTCTGGCCCTTGTTCTCTTTTGACACTGGGCATTGTCTGGGAAAGGCATCTCCTGGATCCGTCAGCAAAGCCGGGGCACAGCAACTGGGGAGGAACTCCCGCCGTGATGCTGCCGGGGGGCAAGAGGTCATGCATGGATTTTAGCAGCTTCAGTCCTAACCTTATCTCTTTCACTGTGTTGTGGGAGCCTAAAAGGGAGATAGGAGGATGAAAGGCAGCTCCGAAGTCTCACTTTTAATGGAGGAAATAAATTCCGGTTACACCTGGCAACGCTATCAGGACTCGAGGGATCTTCATCCCAAATCAAGGGTGGCTTGGGAAAATCCATTAAATAAAAGTGTTTTAAAAGCAACACAGGTTTTAGTTAAGGATATTAATTCGCTTAAAAAGTGATTGGGAGGCGCAGAGCTTATGCTTTAACCTCTGGAGCTTTGCTTTATTAGTATTTCAGGCTGATTACATGAGAGTGTCTCTGTCCACATTCAGCGTGCTCAGCTGGCTCAAACAGGGATGAAATGAGAAAATACTCAAGCCTGAGCCACACTTCAGTTAATGTAAAAACAGACAGCAAACTGTGTTCAAAGAAACAAGACTGGTTGGCTGGACAGTCTTTCCTCCTGTATCTGGTCTTTTAATCTGCCTTTTGTAGCTGAGGCAGTTTGGCTCTACTCTGTTCCCCGGGTCCCAAAAACGGAGTTTTCCCTGCGACGGTTGACAAAAGTCTGCCATTTTCTGAGGCCTCTCCTTTGTTTCTCACAGTTCCTGATTTTGGCACCAGGTTGAGCGTTGAGTGAAAGTGTTTGGCTGTTCAAACTGGCAGAGCAGATCATCAACAACCTTTAAGAGGCTTAGGAAGTGTCTGAGGTTGTGCTGTGGGTCATCCTGGCCCTTTGCACCAGCCCTAATCCTGCAGGTGTAAAGCTCCACTTGTCTCCGTTCCCTCGGGATTTTTTTTTGCCTGAAGCTGGTGTGTTTTTTGGAAGCAGAGCAGCATCATGTCGTGATATTTAGGCAGATGCCAGCAGGTGGATGGAAGCCCTTGCGATGCTCCCTGTGCCAGCAGCAGGGAAAGGACAAACTCAGCGAGGGGCGCGCGCTGCAGGCGCTGGCACCTCCTCCAAGGTGCTGCTGAGATGCTCTTAGAAAATCCTCCTGGCATCACACCCGGGCTTCTCCCTCCCAGTGCAGGCATTCATCCCCTCATTCATGAGTCTGTCAGCAGGTTTTTGTCTCAGCCTGTGACCCTCCTGAAGGCCCATACATCTTATGTTCAAGCCCTGGAATGGGCTGTGACCTTCCCCTCTGCTGAGTGTTGTAGGAGTGACCTTTCAGCAGGGTACTTGCTTACGTAGAGGGCTGGCTGGGAAGGTTTGGCTGTGCTAGGGCTTTGGTCCACGTTGGCCCGGAGGGAAAGAACAAGAGTTCTTTATTCTCAGAAGAGGATTCAGATTTTACTTCTGTGGTTCAAAGGTAACCTGTGTGCGTGAAGTCTTTGAGTGCTTTCAACACGCAGCTCTTTCTCTGTGCGTAGCTGTTCGAGCTGCCAGGCTTGGTGGGGCAATTCTTTTTGCCGTGCGGGAATGTGACTGTTTCAATAATTATTCCTTCTTCGTTATCACTTAGAATAATCAACTAGAACAAGAGAACAGTTACAGACTGGAAGAATTAAATCTAAGTTGTGGAACTGTTGGGGAAAAGCCTTCAGTGGGAAGGCACATCTGGTTTTTCTTACAGAAAAGGGTATTTACAGAATTTCAAATGCCAATTTACTGATTTATTGTATTGCAACATACTGAGCGGATACGCGAAGCAGTCTTGCCAGTAAAATCATGCAAAAGGGGAATTTTTAGATAAGAAAGTGATCAGTTTGAGTACAGTTTGGTCCTTTTTTTTAAATGTTTTAATAGCTTTTTACTGGATTATTAAACGATTTAACAATTAGAAAATGACGTCGAACTGCTCATGGTCTCTGGATCTGTTAGCTGTGGGTTATGCCTGTGGTCATTTCTTGCTTCCTTCCTGCAGCCAGCAAAGTTATCTTTATGCAGATCAAAAATTGATATTTGGAAGAGAGGGTGCGAAAAGGGCGGCCTGGGGAATTCCTTCAAACGTGTTTTAATTCCCCCTATTTCCCTGGCCTGGCCTTTATCAGGCGTAGCACCTTCTGCAGAGCAGAAGGGTGAGGAGTGTGGTTCCCACTGCTTTTTTCATGGTGATTTCACAGGACCTTGGGCAAGAGCAGGCATGAATCCTCCCACAGCTGAGGATCTTGTCTGGACTGCTGTGCCGGGCAAGGTGAGGAGGCATTTCAGAGCACCTGTGGAATGGCCTGGCATTTACAAAAGACCTTTAATAGCTGTATCTCAACTATGGTGTGGCAAACTCTGATATACTAATTATTCCAAACACTCTCTCTGTTCTCTTGTTTACATTCCCGAAGCTGATCTGCGGTTCTTCACCTGTTGAATCATTTTTAAGGCAGAATATTCATCCCTTTCACTCAGGGCAAGCCTGGTCCTTTCCCACCCCAGCAACTTCAGTATAAACCCAATTCTGCAAGCAGCTCAGATCGTGCCAAATGCCGGTGAGCCCATGAGCAGTTCAACATCATTTTCTAATTGTTACATCATTTAATAATCCAGTAAAAAGGTACTGAAACATTAAAAAAAAAAAAAAAAGGACCAAATTGTACTCAAACGGGTCACTTTCTTATCTGAAAATTCCCCTTTTGTTTGATCATACTGGCAAGGCAGCTTCAGAACCGGTGCTCTTAACAGAGCCACGCTGCCAAGACAGGGAGAAACCCCGCAATTCGCAGTTTTGCTTTAAAATGCGCGCGGTGCCCTTCAGCATCTTGCTAAAACGCGGGGCTTGGCACTCGTGGTGGTTTCTTTTTTATTATTATTATTTTATTTTTATTTTTATTGGTGTGTGGTGTTTTTTTTTTTTTTTTTTTTTTTTTTTTTTTTTTTTTTTTTTTTTNTTTTTTAAATTGGTGCCTAGATTTTTTTTTCCCTTTTTTCCTCCTCTCTCCCCTGTGTTCTACGTTTATATTTTTCCGCATCGGAGTGTGTCCGGGCGGGCTGTGCCGGCAGCTCCCCGCCCCCGTGCTAACCCCCGCCCCGAGGGGTGCGAGGATCCTCCCCGGGGCCGGTCCCCGGGCATGGGGACACGGCGGGCAGCCCCGGCAGGTGCCCCCGCACCATGAGCGTCATGCTGTGGCGCTGGGAGCACAACAACAGCACCATGAAGCTGGTAAGGAGCTGGGCAGCAGCGCGGGGCTGCCGCTGGTTGAGGAGGAATGACTCTTGCGCGGGTTCTGGGGGGGTGCCCGGGGTGGGCAGGGTGATGCTGCGCCGATGCGCTGCTCTCTCCCAAGCGGATGCTCTTTGGCATCCCTTCGCTCTTTCGCTGCGGTCGCAGCCGGATTTGTTGCTCGCTAATTCGTATTTTGGTCAGTCTGCTTGTTCTTTCATCTCTGTAGTTAAGCTTGTTTAAAACTTAAGAAGCGAAGCATCAGTTCTTTGTGTAGCACTCTCCCCTCATCTTCATTTGTTTAATCATCTTTCTTATTGTTTTCTTCTTCTTCTTGGAAGCAATTTCCTCTCAGTTTTTTTTTTGCCGGAATAATTTTGTCGCCTGGGAGCATCTGGAGTTTTGTTTGCACTACAGTTTTTGTTTTTAAATTCCTTCCCCCCTCCCCGCCTTCCCCGTCCTTTCTTCTCCTTTACTGAAAAGTAAAAAACCCCACGGCACCCTGCGAGTGAAAAGTGTGTGGCTGCTCCACTCCTGCAGCATAAATGAGCTCAGGAAACCCACGTATCTGCCTGTCTGCTTGAATTACTGTCCGTACCAAGATATAAACTCTGATCAAAACTTAGAGAGACTTCTCATCGGCAGCTTTTTTTTTTTTTAAGCTATTTGATGTAAAGAATCTCAGGACAGTAGCTGTCTAAGATAGCTTTAAATCTGTTTTCTCTGTCTCACTGGCAGATTATTTAAACAAAGAAAATTACATTTCTATGCAGTTTTTAGAGGAAAGATTTATTTTCCTCGGAAATTTGTAATAAAACCGTAGGATTTGCTACAGGTCTAATCCTTTATCCTTTCTGTGTGAAAATTCTAAGTCCACGTGGGAGTTAAAGGTTCCCAGCACCTCTTTCCTATCAGGCTCTACAATCAAAGGAGTTTATAGCGCGGCTGGTAATGTAACAATCTCTGTTTTTACATACTTTCCTCGCAAGGAATGAGGTGATAAACACGTGTTAGTGAAGGAGTATTCAGCTCTGGATACAACAGCAGCCCTTCACGTGGGGTCAGATACTTTCGGGGTATTTCACGCATGAGTAGCCCCCGGAATAATGAATTTGTGAGCTGGCAGTGGAAGTTGGCGGCTTTGTGTGGGGGTTGCCCAAGCCTGCTTCCAGCCGAAGCCAAGTATTTTGGGAGGAGGTTAAAGGGAGCCCTTTCTCTCGCTTTTCGTATGCAGAGAGCCCTTTAGGAAGGAGAAGGAGCTTATGTACACAGGTGTATTGCAAAAGCTTTGCATTTGAACCCGCCCCCCGTGGGCTGCACAAAGCAGCACCAGCACCTGTGAGGGCTGAGCTGTGAAATCAAGCAGAGAAGACGAGATGTGAGAAATGAAATAGTTGGTAGTGTCCGGCAAAATCCCAAGTGATGCTCAGAGTGGAAGAAGAGTACTGGATTTAACCACTCTGTGGGCAGGAGGAGAAAAGATGAATTCCTTCACATACCCTGCTCCTGACCCACGTTCTGTGTCAAGCAGCAAACATTTATTGTTGACATTATTATTATTATTATTATTGACCTTATCACTCTCTACAGCTCTCTGAAAGGTGGTTGTAGCAGGTGGAGGTTGGTCTCTTTCTCCAGCAACTGACAGAATGAGAGGACACAGTCTTAAGCTGCACCAAGGGAAATACAGGCTGGAAATTAGGAAAAAGTTTTTTACAGAAAGGGTAATAAAGTATTGGAATGCTCTGCCTGGGGAGGTGGTGGAGTCACCATCCCTGGATGTGTTTAAGGAAAGACTGGATGCAGCACTGGGTGCCATGGTTTAGTTGAGGTGTTAGGGCTGGGTTGGACTCGATGATCTTGGAGGTCTCTTCCAGCCTAGTCATTCTGTGAATTCTGTGAATTTTTTGCCCCTGCAATTAGGGAATTCCGGAGGTTGCCCTTGTGGGACTGCCTCCTGCCTGGCGTGCTTTTGCTGGGTGCTGGAGCAGGCAGAGCTGGGGGTGCTCCTCAGTCTTGGCAGGGTTCTGCCAGGGATGAGCTCAGCTTTGTGCAGAGCTCTTCCAGAGCCCTTGGCTGGCCTGTCCTGATAAAGTGGTTCAAAGAAAGACAACTTTTATATATATGTGTGTATGCATATATATACATACATACATATATATATATATGTATATACATATACATATATACACATATATATACACATATATACATATATATACACATATATACATATATATAAAAAGAATCCTCAGCGAAGTGAGTGTCAGACCTTAGACAGACGTTGCCCTTCTGCCTTCTCTCCTTCTTCCTTGGGTCTAGTGAGGTTTCTGTGGAAAAAAAAGAACGAGAAAATGCTTGCCAGTCATTGCTTAGGGTGAGCTGAATATGGCTGCTGTGCCGACAAAAGCCAGATAGATTCTGTTGAGAGTTTTGGGTGGTGATAGCAAGAATCGCTTCGTGGTTGAAGATTCAGAGTGTGGAAGCTTAGGGGGTTTTTCAGATTTGTAATATAGGGCTTTTCAGACTGCCAGGGATGAATCTTACCTGCCTGCTGTCGTCATGGATTCCCCAAATATCAGATCCTGCAAGACTTACTCAGAGAAGTTTGTAAAAATTGTGATGTGGCCGTAAGGGTGCAGTGTGAAATAAGTATCTGATTGTGGTGAAACTTTGTGTTGGTAACTCCTTTTCCGTAATATTGTCCCTGAATGATTTGGGGGGGATGGTGGCCTAATTTTTGTTACACAGCACTATACAATCCATTCAGCTGCCATCTTGTCATCTTGAATTAGCTGCAAAATACAAAGTTGCTTTCGTTGTTGATATGTTTCCTGGGCAATCCTGACAGGTTTCTGTGGAGCATATTGATTTTATTACTAGACATTCAGAGGAGTGGCCCGACAGTAACCGAGATAATTTTTTTTGCTGAATAGACTATGCCCACTTTCTAAGGTATTGCCAACTCTTGGGAGAAAAAAGAATTAATTGTGTAGCTTGCTCCTATTCATGGTGAGTGACTTGCACACACAGCTGATAAAATTATTTTGACCTGAGGAGTTCCTTATTCCTGGGTTTGTAAAAACAAATGTTTAATTCTGATTTTATTTCCATTTTACATTTGAGGCTGACAATATTTCAGCGTAAGAGTGTAACACCTCCTCCACTCTTACTTTTTGTTTAGCTGTTCTGAGTCAGCTTCACACCTTATGCAAACACCTTTTTCTAATGTAATCAAAACAAAGATCGTTCCCACTCACTGTTTTATGGCTTTGAGAATTCACAAGGGTCAAGGCATTGTTGTGGTGGTGGCGATTGAAGGTTGTAAAAAGCATGTGATCCTTTTTCTTTATGCCAAGTTCAAATTGTCCCTTACACATCCTACAAGCCCCCAGCCTTGCAGTGTGTGTATACAACCTTATACAAATAGGAGAATGTTGTGGCCTTTTGCAAGGTTTTTCCTCCTGTTAACTAACCTGTCAGTATGTTGGTGACAGCAGATAACCTTTCCAGGGTGGATTTTGTTTTGTGGTTTAGTTGGGTTTGTTTTAGGTGAGGGTTGTTTTTTTTTTTTTTTTGGTGTCCGTTCATTTGGTTTTTTTGAGCCTGTAAGAAACTAATGAACGAAAACCCTCTGTATGTCTTCTCCAGATGAAACATTCTGTGTCTGACACGGTGTAATAAATGACCCCAGGATAAGCCTGTCTTGAAAGATTTGTTTCTTTGAATGGAGTAAAAGAAACTTGGCTGAAGAGCCGCAGTAATGTCAGCAGAGGCTGTAGCATTTTATTGTGAAATGGACCGTAGTGATGTTTCAAAAACAGGTTTCAGACACACGAACATTTGAGCTTTTTAGGATTTTATTTAATGTAGTTTATTTGTAACTTTTGTAGCTTTTGTCTTTTCTCATCTGAGGTCAGACTTACAGATGATACAGAGCTGGAGAAAACTGAAGAAGGCTGCTCAGCTTTCCCGGTCTCCTTCATTCTTCCTGTTGCCAGTTTAAAAAATGTGAATGGTACTTACTATTAAGCAGACACAATTCTTTCATGACTTTTCTCTCCCCACAATTATTTCCTGCTTCGATTTTAAAGGCTGAATAACACGGGAGAAAAGAAACGTGCGTGTGTTTGCACGAGCACTTTCCTGTACGTGCTGTAACCTTTGGGCAGGACCAAATTCTCATTTCCCCAGCAGCAGACAGGCTCTGGGTTCAGGTGTACCTCAGTGTTCCCACCCTCCCAATTGCTCCATAGGAGACCCTGAGATCCAAGGAGTGGGAAAATCGCTCCTGCTGAAGGTCAGGAGGTGCAGGAGGAGCTGGACCATGTCCATATGAGCTGGGGGAGAAGGGATGTCTCCTGCTCTGCACCACCCCAAATGTGTGCCAGGGGTGAGTGGTGCCAGCTGGATGAGTACCTGAGGTTTGCAGAAGTTAACAGGCCCCGAGCTGGGTAAATAATTGGATTTTTAAAACATGTTATTGTAAAAAAAAAAAAAAATAGGGAAAAAAAAAGTTATTCTTGTAAAATAGTGAGCTAATTCAAAATGTTCTCTGTGAAGAGAGTGTTAAAAGGTTTATCTCTATGTATAAAATTTCAGTCCTGGTTAACACATGACTTCTCCTTCTATTAAACATTTCCCTTTAATGCTCTTATCTCCATGTGCCTTCTGGGCTGATGTGGAGCATACAGCAAAGGGAACATACTTATTTGGAAGAAACACTTCATTCTGGAAGAGATTTTCAAGTGCTTGACTTAGAAAAACTGAGAGAGAAGAATTGACTGGGCTGATAAGAGATTTGCAGAGGTCTGATTTGATAGGCCTATTTTTGCTAGCTCACTTAGCAATACTCTTCATTAAGTAAGGGAAAGAATTCCTGCAGTTCCCTAAGCTTTTTGCCATCTCTGTTAGTGCTCATAAGCAGTTTATTGGAATCGTCAGAGCGTTATCTTGCAGCTGACTATTGACTCGGTGCTGGAATCGGATCACAGCCTGTTGTTACCGAGGTTTCCCAAGCCAAAAAGTGTGGAACTTGGGCCAGTTGTTGGATGTCTAGATCGAAGGCTTAGTTGCTGGCACTCTACAAAGATTTAAAATAAATAGCAAAGTGTAATTCAGTGTTTCGCAGGTCTGAAAAGGGGCTCTTGCATTTAATCATACGTTCCCCCACACTTCTGTTTAATCACATAGCTAAGGAAATGCTCTTTTGACACAAAAGCCTGTGAGCAGACAGGGTGTTGCAGGAGCACACACCTTTTTTTTCCCTGAGGATCAGCCAGGAGAGGACAGCACAAGTGTGAGCTGCAGTGTCCTAAGGCTGTGCAAAAGGCAGACAGACATTCAGCAGAGATAAGGAGGTGTGGAAGCAGTGAAACTACCTGGAGGCAGGTGAAACCTCACCCAGAATTTTATCCACAGTTGTGGTATCACTTACAGAAGATCAGTGCAGAGGGAAGAAGGGCTGTTGGGTTGACCAGGGGAGAGAAAAATCTGTTTTCTCGGCACTCCTAACCAGAAAAAAAAGAAAGGACAATGTGGGCATATGAGTATTCTCTGCAAAGGCATCAAAATACATCAGGGTGCTTCTAATCACCACAGGAGGGACTGAAACAGGCTCTGTTTCAAAGAGGGAAGCCTCAGCACCCCTTCCAGGAGAGGCTTGGATCGTTTATGACAGCACTTGTATCACACAATTAAATTCTCAAGTGGAGGTACTGTGTGTGTGCATACAGGGACAACCCAGCACAGTGTGTATTTTTCTGTATAATACATAGATTGTTAAATATCAAAAATTGAGATATCTAAAATTGTATTAGTTACTCAAGGAGTTGATGTCGTTACAGAAATCAGAGTAAGTGGAAAATAATCACATGAAAATAATTTTATGTGCACGTTCAGATGTTTGTATCTCAAGATAAGTAAAGGCCATGTAATAACTGCTTTGTTATGAACTATACACGTCACATTTCAGGGCAGATTTCATTAAAAATCCTTATATAAGGGGTGTCAGAAATCCACATCTAAAAATATATGTAGATGCTGTATGTTGCTTGGTTTAGGCTTTCTGAAATATTCCAGATTATTGTGTCTGTCTCAATTCAGGTGTAGAGGTTTGAGCCTCATTTAATTCTGTTCTTTGATTATGGCAATAAACAGACTGGAAAGGGATTAGAGGTAGGTGATCCTTCAAAAAGCATTCCTGTTCTGGTGCAGGATGCATTTTGGGACTGCAGCCTTGATTTTAGTTTATTTACTTCTTTTCCCTCGTAGGACACTGAGGAAAGATTAAAAATTCCACACGCTTTTCTAAAAAAAGCCTTACTATTTCTTTTAGTCCCAGTTGGATGTGGTTTTGTGCTGTTCATGGGGCACAGAGGGAGAGGTGCAGATGGTATTTTAACAGCATGTGAGACAGAGGGTTTGTTGCTTTAATCAGTGTCAGACTCTTACTGTCACAGTGTTAATGTAACAATTAATGTATTTATGAATAAATAATAATAAATAAAAATTAAATTATTTAGTATTAATTATTTATTATTTGCAATTAATATAAAATATAATTAAAATATATCATTCATATAAATAAAATACAATATAAAATAAAATAAATTATAAATATAAATAAAATATAAATAAAACAATTTATTCTTTATTATTACATTATAATAAAAAAATTAAAAATAAATAAATAATGTAGTAAAATTAATGTGGCAATATCACCGTTTCCATGAATATAAAAACCTGAAAACCACTTGGCTTGCATTACCCCCTTCTTGGTGGGAAGATGCCCCTGAATTCTCCTCCAGCCTCATCTGCTCTGCCTCTCACAGGCTGTTCCTGTGCTCCTGGGGGATTGTTGCCAGCCCCTCTGCTGGCTGCTCTGCTCCTCCTCCTCCTCCTCAGTGTTCTGGGCAAAGAACATCTTGCTCTGAAGTTCAGATGAACCTAATTCCAAGAGTTTTCTTTCACAAGCCTTTCTCCTCATTTCCCAGGTGATTTTCTGTACCATTTCTGGTCTGAATTCTTCCTTCCTTGAGCACAGGTGGCAAGAACCCTACGAGATGTTTCAGGTGAAGTCTCACCGGGGCATTGCACATCACATGAGGGTTTTTAATATGTCCTTAATTAAAAAAAAAATTTGCATGTGAGTAAGCATTAAGTCTCTCAGGAAACCAGTGCTTGCCTTCTTTTATTAGCAGGTAGTTCATGATTAGGGCCATCGTGGTGAGGCTGTGACTGCTCAGATGTTTTTTGTCTGGGAAGTCTTACTTCAGACATGCTTATTTATTGTCATAGTGGATCTGCTTTTTTATTTTGAAACAGAAAACATAAATTCCTTACAGATTATCTGTGCAGCTACCAGTTTTATTACAACAATCCCAGTCTTGTTGCCTGAGAATCATGACCCCACAGGACTTTTATCTCCTTCACTTTAACTTACTGTTAAAGTGAAGGAGAGGGGATGATTTTGGTGTGGGAGGGTTCTGAACTTAGCAATAGTTGTATTTCTTTTTTTGTCAGTGTCTTTTGCAACGAAGAGAGCTAGGTTCTTACACTAGAGAGCTTATGGAGCACTCCCCAGTGTCCAGTTACAAGCAGTAGAGTGGTGTCAGTGTTCTGGCATCTCACCCCTGTGCCCACGCTGGAATTGATAACAGTGATCACCTGGGAAGCACTTGGGCATTGGAAGGCAAGCTGGTTTTCTCCTCTCTGCCCTGCACTCAGAGATTTGCCATACGGGCTCTTTAATTTTTTTAAGAAATCCTTGGAGGTCGGGTTTTTATTTTCCTGACCAAAATGCAGGTAATTAATCTGGGATCAGAATTCCACACCAGTGGATTCAGTACAGGGAATGTGAGAAGACCAGCACTTTCATAGACTTACCTGCCTGTGGCTTGGTTTTGGCAGAGGCTTCCAAAACCAAATACTTTCCAAAACCAGTACAGGTGCTACTTTGTTCTCTTGTGGTACATGCCTTGGTATTCAGAAAGTGGAAATAACTGGTGTTTGGTTTTGGTTTAAGACACTGTGGTGGAAAATTTACATTAGGAGAGGGTCCACAGTACAGGATACTGGAATTTATGAGGATGAGATGTCTGTGAGGAACAAGTAGTCTGTTTTGGCCTCCTGTAGAAACGTTTTCATGACTAAATACGGATTTAGGAGGCAAATTTGTGCCCTTTTCAAAAACTTTATTTCAATTTTGAGTAGATTGCCTAGATAGATTTACTGAGAGTTGTGAGAGGGGTTGCTGAAACTTAAAGTGGCAGCTCTTGTTCTGGAGGTGTGTAGTATAAACATGTCTAAGAATTGTTACCTAAATAAGACGAGGAGTGGGAGGGGTGACTGGCACAGAGAGGAGTAATGAGATTTACTCAGTGCTGAAAAAGTCCTCAAGGAATAAAAGGAAACACACCTGCCACTCCGGGTACCTTAGTCTCTTGCAAATACGATTCTTTTCATGTGTCATTTCAACACCTTGTGTTTAAAATAATTGCAAATATTGCCTGGTTGGCTTTTTCCTTTGTTGAGAGAGAATGGATCTATTTAATTAGGTTCCTTGCCCTCACATCCATATCCAGTTCTATCTCTGTCCCCATATAACCTGTCTTAGCTGATTCTGCTCCAGCACAGAACGAATGGCCCTTGCTGCCAAGGGAGAAAGCCATCAGCTTCCCCACTTTCTTTAATGCATTTATTTTGTGTGGTATCTGATTTTGCCATTCTGGAGTCGTCAGTTGCTGTGCCAAATCCCATTTCTACTCAGCAAGGCTGAGGAAGGCGTGTGTGCTCTTGGGGGAAGGCATGTGGTGTGGGTGCTCACGGGACGAGCTGGAATCACTGTTTTGGGAGAAGCAAGTGTAAAGGTGCTGCTGATTGTTGGGTCATTTTGGGACCTGCCTGCTCTGCTAAGCCCAGCTCATGTCCCCATGAGCTGTGGGCTGTGTGAGCCTCATGTATCCTTTCCTTCTGAGCTGGAGGTCACTGGGGACTCAAGGGCACCCCTAAGGATGGTGTGTGTTTGCTTTGAGCCCTGCTGTCCTCCTGCCCTCAGCTGTGTCCTTAAAGAACAGGAGCAGACAGAGCCCTTTGCCCAAAGCCCACTGAACACCTTTAAATTATCCCAGAGAAATGGGGTCACACGTTATCCATCCCGTGTCCTGCCTCTTTTGCTGCCTTGCACTGGAGATCGCGTCCTCCCCTGGAGGGTGTGTGGTGACTCCACGAAGCAGGAGAGAAATCTAATACAGTTTTGAGCAGGTGCTTGGGAGGCCTTTCCCTAAGATTATACACTTTGTACACAAACAGAAGTACACAGAAATATACTTAGGGTCTCTTTGAGCTAAAGAGAAAATGCTTATTAATACTGCTTAATGATTTAGTTTGTACTCAGAGGTAAAGCAATACCTGTAATCCAAGCTGCATGAAAGCAACAGCTTACTTTTTATAATGTACTTACTGTTAGGCTGGCTATTCATCCACAAGCAAATATTTTTGTTTTATAAAATAAAGATCCTTTTAATGTAATTTTGAAGGCAGAGCGATTGGCCTTGTGTGTTTAACAATAATGTGAATGGGGCCATGTGTTGGGTTCAATTTGGTGTCAGCTGTTCATTGCTGATCTTTGACTGGTTAATTTAATGTTCTCTGACATTTGCTCAGCAAGCTTTTTTGTTGTTTTGCTTTTTTTTTCTTTTTTTTGCTGGCAAGTGATTGCCAATGAATTGGCTGATGAGAGAATGAGGGAGTCTCGAGGTGGTGTAAAGCAGCAGAGAGATACATTTGGGAGCCATGGATCATTCACTGAACAGAGGAGAGGAGAGGGAAATTTTTAACCTCGTGTAAAAGTTATGGTTTATTACTTTGTTAGACATCTGTTTTCCTGATGCTAATTGTATTTAATCCTTCTTGGGGGTGGGGGCTGGTCTCAGGGCTACTCAGTACTTTTATGAGGTCTGCCCGTCTTAGCTGCCCTTATGGAAATATCAGGCTGCTAATCTGATCTTTGGGTTATTTGCTTTTTTGAGACAAGCATCTGCAAGAGAGTTGGGAGGACAAAATGCTGTCAGTGCAAAGCAGGTGTCCATGAAGAATGGGCAAAGCTCTCCCTAACCCTTATCCCTTACCCAAGCGTTGTCACATCCTAGTTTATATAAAGAGTAAACAAAAAGGGTCACACTAAATAGCCACAAGTGTTTAAAACACTAGGAAAAACCTCATTTAGACCATCAGAATACTTTAATGTGCTATTTACGACTATATAGACTTTAGTTATACTAAAAAAAGGGAAAGTTGAGAGTGTAGGAATACAGGACCAGATGTGCTAAATGCAGTTATATTGTCTGTAAATACTTTAGCTCAGAATGTGTTGCTGAGGGCTTGCTTTCTGCATTACTGATTTGCAAAATGCTGGACAAATGTCAGCACACAAAACTGCACAGACTTTGTCCCTCAGTCCATGGAGAAGCCTGATTTAGGCTACCAAACAGCAGCATTCCATACAGTATTCCATGTATTCCGTGGTGTTCCATGCTTTGTTTTATAAACCACACCGACTTTTGTTGTTTTTGTTTTTTTTTCCACTTGTTTTTGTGCAGTCTCAACATCTCAGTATCTAAGACTGCTCATTTTTCAAGTAATCCGGATTTTTACCAGTTATTGCTTAAGCTAGTTCATGCTCAATAATTATTTCTTGGGCCAACTGTGTAGTAGTAGTTGTAGTAGTAGCAGTAGTAATTTTTTTTCCCTTATGCACTAGTAAAATGAGGTTTGAGGACCTCATGCCAAAACATCCATCCTTCAAATCCTCTAGGAGCTTCTGAATCACAGTAAGGAGATCTGTATCTTTTGAAGGCACTTGCTGTTCCAACTTATTTAGTATTCTTTACAGTGTGTGCTGGGAAATGTTAGTTCCTGGTGTTCCTGTGTGCTCTTCAGAAATATCTCTGCGTGAGACTCTGAATGATTCTGTGGGCTTCTCGTGTTTTAAAAACTAAATTGTGCTCTGATTTGCTTGGTTTCTTCTCTGGGATCTCTCAGACAGCGTTGGGGTGAGAGTGGATGAGCTGACAGTAATTTCCCTAAGGATCTCTTTTTCCAAAACACCTACTGTAGATGTGAATTTGCCCTGTGGAGCAGAGCAGCTGCTGCCTTTGTCAGCTCCAGCAGAGTTCAGTGAGATGTTTTCTCTTTATTGGCCTTTGTGTCAGAGTCACTCTGATGGGGACAAGCCTGCACTGCCTTGATTTGTGCCTGGAAGTGTCACTCACCTCCTTAAAATGATGTCCATGTTTGAGAGCGATGGAACTGAGCTTCAGTGGGTTCTATTCTGTGTATTTCTGTATCCCCTGGAGCTATGTTTCAATGAATATGTTGAATGCTGCATTCATTTTCCACTTCTTACCTCTAAAACATACTTTTCCATTGCATCTGCGTTGAGGAGATGTGGTTTCTGCATTAAAGACGTGGTTTTTATAGGGGGTACACCTCAGAAGCTGTATGTTGTTGGTTTCTTACCTTCTTTTCTTCTTGTTAGAGCAGGGATTAATGCACAGGACACAGTTTTTGTGTTCAGACTCAGTGTTTATTAATTCTTATCTATAGCACAGTCTCACGAGTTGTGAGTTCTAGCTAACAAGGTAGAAGATGGAGGTGCCTCTAACTCTTTCCAGGGTTATTTAAGCATAAACTATCCAATAATGAGACAACACCTATATTATTTATACTATTGACCCCATAATTGACCACCCAAGGTCTGCAATGCAGGCCCTTTTCACCCAGCTAGAAAAAAAACCCCAAGACCAAGAAGAAGGTGAAGAAGAAGGACCCAGACAATGCCCTAAATCCTCCATTTTGCTTTATATATATTACTATGTACTAAAATCTTAAATCCAAGTTTTTCACCCTGTGAGATCACACAGTACTATTCAAACCAGACACCCACAGCCCCAGTGCCATCACTTAATTTTGGAAACACGTTCCAAACGGCCTCAGGTCAAATGTGGTGCCTGCCTGAGGGTCAGTGCCTTTTAGCACAGAAAGCCTGAAATCCTCACGTTCCAGAATTCCAACAGTATGTAAATACCTTTCTGGGGAAAAGTCAATGGTGTTGATGTTTTGTACTTCTTCCAGAGCCCCTCAGTAATTGCCTGGACCTGTCCTCCCGATGCTCCCAGGGTGTCACCAGCCTGCGTTCTTTGGGAGGATTTGTCACTTTGCTGAGGCTGCTCTAGTGCCAGATGCAGCCATGGGTGAAAGGCTGATGCCTGGCAGTCTTGCTCCTCCAGGGTCCAGCAGTGATGGCTCAGGAAAAGACCTGCAGGAGGTGTCTGGGAAGGTTATTTCTAGAGGGAAAAAATGAGTTTGTAACCTCATAATCTTTGTGGGATTGCATAAACAAAATTTTCAACCTGAGCGTTGCCAAAGGTGTAAAACAAACTCTGGACAAATGACAGTTCTAGGAAATCAGCAATAAAATTGTTTTGTTAAAAAAACCCAACAAAACCAAAAAAAAAAAACAAAAAAACCAAAAAACCAAAAACAAACAAACAAAAAAACAAAACAAAAAACCAAACAAAACCAAAACAAAACAAAAAAAAAAACCAAACAAAAAAAACACCCCCCCAAAAAAAAGAAACAAAAAAAACCCCACAAACCAAAAAAACCCCAAAAAACAGAACACCCACAAAACCAGAAGAACCTCAGCCAACCAACCCCAAATCCAAGTGGTGAGCTGCTTTTTCTTTCAGGTTGTTTTAATAGTAGTTTTAATTTTCATTCACAGCTCAACCATTTGCCCACAGCTTAATTTATTTGTCACAATCTCAACTTTTAGATGATGCTCTCTCAGCCTGCCTTTTGCAAAAAGTGGCCTAAAATCTCAACGTAGTGCTACAACAGCTGCTGCAGCTTTCTTTTTTTTCCTTTTAATTTTTTTTTCAACCTATTTCTGAAATTTTAAGATTACAGAGCTTGAACTGAAGTTAACAAAGAACTGGGCAAGGAATGCTACAAATAATAGTTGTTCAATCAGGAAAACAGTCCTGATAGCTCTTCTTCCCTTTTTGCCCCTCCTACTATTAGTATCTCTGCGGTTAATTCCTGAATCAGCACTTTAATACTGGTTGCATAATTCACTTTTTTTTTTTTCCTTCTTTTTTTCTAACTGGCAACATGCTCTTTGTTGTGCATTCCTCCAACCCTTGCTCCAGGCAGAAAAGGATAACTGATGTTGCTGATGTCCCTAAGCCTTGTTTCTGTGCCTGTCCTCGGAATGATGACCAGAAAATTGCTCTGACTTTATCTGCAGCTAAGCCACTGCTCTAATCTGATGTTACTTTAAACCAGGCTTAGTTTCATACTTAGGTGGGCTTTCATCTGCATCCTGTGGGAATATTTTGACCACATCTGTAGCACGGAGCAAAGTGAGTGTTCTCATCCAAAGGAAAACCAAGCATTTACCAAGTTAAAAAAAAAAAATAAAGTCAGGTGTTTGATTTCTGTAGATCCCAGTGAAATCACCACAAGGATTAGCTGCAGGAGTTTATTACGTTGAAATTCTCTGTAATTCTTCTTCTGACTAAACCCTTCACTCAGCTAAGTTTAGCAACATAAGTTTGCTGGAGTAACACTTTCCAAGGTGTAGGTGTTCAGGCCAAAGCAGGACATCAAACAGAGAGAGGGACTGTGTAGGTGTGTGTAAAATTACATTGGAATTTGAGTGATGGAGGCCCCAGCGAGGATAGGCTGCTGTCATTGCCTTCTGAATTTTGCTTTCTGAATTTTCCAGAGCTTGCAGGTCTTTTGATTGACCTCCTTGCTGCCATGTAATCCTTGAAGGACTCTTAACAATAATAGAAGTGTTTCAACCATCTGTGTTTTAAAAAGGGGTGTATGAAGAAAAATAGGAACTGATAATAGTCTGAGCCTGGTGTAGGTCCTGCTGTTCAAGAATCAGAAGTTCCCATTAAATGTCTTCCTGTTAAAACTCTTTCTGCTGGAAATAGATGAAGCCTACAGTTGATCTGCCTCGTGACAGTTCTGTTAAAGGACTGTGCTATATATATATATTTCTGAAGAAAGCTTCAGGAGCAGTGCAAGAATTATTCCTTTTGCTTGAATGATTTTTTTCAGGAGGGTGCAGGGAGCCTTTAAGTGGCTGATGGCTGTGTGAGGAGGCTCCCAGACAGAGATGCCCAAACCTCCTGTGCCTGTACTGTCACTTCTTGACCAACCATAAAGTAAACTTTTAAATTATTAATTCTGGTCTGCTGTAAATTTTACTTTACTGATTTTTTTTTTATTATTATTTTTTTTTTAATGCAGAAGGAGATGTTAAAAGTTCAGCATCGGAATTTTTAGCAAAACCCTACAGCACTGATTTGAATTGCCAGATCAATGAAAGCACAGGCTGGTGTCACTTCATTGAAGCTCTCTAATTAGGAGCATAGGATTTGCTCTCACAGATCAGGCCAGTGGTTTCCTGAGTCTGTGAGCATCCTGCCTGCAGCAGTGCCCACACCAGCTGGCTCTGATGGCAGTAGCATCCCCCCTCCCTCCTTCCCCAGCAAGGCATAAGGTCAGTGGGAAGTGAAAAAGCAGAATTTTCCTCTTGTACCGTGCTGGGAATCATTCTGCATCCCAAAGACAGTGAATTGGAAACTGGGGTCTTGGCCAGCCTGTCTGTAAGTGGCCTTTAGGGATAAAATCACTAATTGATTGTGTAGTGCCAAGCTAAACTTTGGTGTAGGACTTTGCTCCTTCCCATTAGGAGGACTATTTCTTAATTATTTATAAATATACATTTGATTGAAAAGGTCTGTGTGACACAGACCTGTGGAGAAGGGGGAACTAAAATTTTTTATACAACATCTGAACTCTAGAGCTTTTTTCCTATATTCCCTTAGTCTGCATCATAGCTGGGGACAGTGCCCTTCTCTGCCCCTTTAAATCTGATCTAGTGCCAAATGTGTAGCTTTAGCTATTGCCAATTTTCTTCTGTCTAATTGGCATATAGATCATGATACAGAAAGCACTCCCAGCCTTCTAAATGGAAGCAGGAGGAACTAAGCTGGAAGCAGGGTCAGCATTGACAATTTAATGTAATTTAGAAAGTTATCAGTCAGTGGAAGATTCAGTTAGATTGGTATCTGTGAAACAGATGGCCAACTGCAAGACCATTAGATTAGGTTTGCCATGTTTGTGGAAATTAATTCAGCACTTTATTTTTTTTTTTGTTTGGGGGAGGGAAAAAAAGGAACGACTTGGAAATGCTCAGCAGGAGCAATTTATAAAGGTGACCTTGTTTCCTGTAAAATATGGCAAACCCCTCCTGATCCCAGGTATGCAGGAAGCTTTTTTCTGTAGCCTGATTTCTGGGCTTTGTGGCAATATAATAGTAAAATGACATAACAAAACCAAAAATGCTTCCACCTATGTATGGATGGTTGTTAGTATATTCAAATGCAAGGGTTTTACCTCAAGATCTCATTAAGAAAACATTTAGGGCCAGACACCTGTGTGTGCTGCATCCCCGTGTCTGTATGTTGATACAAATGTATACTAATATTTCCTTTTTTCTCTACTGAAAAGTGAGGACCAGATTTTAAAAGTGCTGGAGATCTGACACTTGTTTAGTTTTCTCAAAACTGTCTGAAGTTTTCTGAAAGATTGGTTGTTTATTTTGATGGCTAGGAGGAAGATGAGCTCTGGGGATGTGACTAATGGGAGAAGCTGGATCCTTCTGAGAGGTTTTTTTGTGTGTCTCTGGGATGGAGTCTTTGCCACACAAATTAATGCTCAGCTGTCACAAAATATTTTTCACTGTCTTAAAAACGCAGCCTAAAATAAAAACAGGCCTTTCAAAAGTAGGTCACACCTAGGATTTGTCTAGCCAACTGTCCCATTTCTGACAGTGCCCAGGAGCCAGAGCAGCGTTAGGAATATGGGTAGAATACAAAAAAAAAAAAAGTGTTGGGAGAGGTAATTGGCTCCTTCTCATTCTTTCTCTTACCATCAATAAGCTTTGGAAATCATTGGATTAATATGTAATTCTTTAACCACCAACTTCAGTACTGTTCAGCACTTCAGCATTCCTGTTCAGAAGAGTTAAATGTATAATTGAGAATTGAGGCTTGAAGCAATCATGTGGTCAAGTCTTTGCTCATGTTTGGGTCTTGTTTCCTCCTTTCTTCATTCCTCCCATCCCCAGATTTTGCACTGATCTTGCCTGGCAGATAAAGTGATGAATAGGTTGCTGGCCCTCCTAACTCAGTTGCAGTGATTTTTCATCCATGTGCTGGTTGCCTGTTGCTTTATGTCGTTCCAAGCTTCTGGCAGCTCCAGAGGCATTGCCTCTCGTGAAAAGCCTCGGACACTGAACTAAATAGCATTTTTCAGAGTGAGCAAGGCAGTGCAGATGACTTTACCCTTTTTTGAGTGGCATTAGACACTGTTCTTGAGAGAGGAGGAGATTTGGCTGGTGCCTGCGGTGTTGATGTGGACTGAGCCTACCCAGGCCCTGCTTTTGAGGTCTCATTTTTGTCCATCAAACACTAAGCAGACCCAAAAGGGAATGTTGGCTGGTCCTTCTTGGCTGAAAGCGGGCTAGGATTTGGTGCGAGACCAAAGCCAATTTCTGTAATTCCCTAATCCCCACAGCAAAATGATTTTGTTAAAAATTAAGAAAAGCTTTTGCAATGTTGCCTGGCCTCAGTGTTTGGATCAGATAACTTTCATCTCAGTGCGCTGCTAGGAGTTGAAAGGGTTTAGTATCATGTGCCTTAGAAACCAATTTTACTTTTACTTGGAGTTGCTTCACATCTGTGGAAGTTGTTTTGACAAATTAATCCTCTAAGCAATCAAGGGAAAATGAAATGGAGGAGTGAGTTTGGTCTTAAAATGCTACATGGCAAATGAGGTTCCACTTCCAGCCCTCTCCAGATTATTATCTCCTGGAATCTTTTCCTTGCCCTTTGTTTCTCAGAGGCCAGTCCAGCAGTGATAGTTCATCTGTTCTGATCCCTCCTGCGGCCATGGCTCTCTGCCCAGAGGAGATGATACTGCAAACACACAGATTTGTGACCCCAGGTGAAAAATACCAATGAAATTACAGCAGCTGTTTGGAACAGCCTCTCATACCTTTTCCAAATAGAGAAAACGAGTCTGTCTTCATTAGAAAAGTTCAGGAGGCTTTTTTTTTTTTACTGCCACGAGCCAAGTGTGCCAGGACTACACGGAGTTTTGGGAGCCGGTCATACTGAGGGTTGGGTGCTCACAGCAGAAGCTCTGAGGCTGTAGCAGGCTGGAGTTAGATCCCTCTGCCATCTTCAGTGGTCGGGGTTTTTGGGGGGAACACGTGCAGACCTCCCCCCTTCTCACACCGTCTGCATGAGCAGAGCTGCTGCTCCAGCACAGTCCTGAGCACATCAGAGCCTGGGCCCTCTGAGCTGTTTGGGTGAAGCAGCGACTTCGTGTCACGGCACATCGTGTTCTCTCTCCCCAACCTCCATCAAAGCCCCTCTTGGTGCCCCACCTCCCCAGAACAAACACCCACCTCTGCCACGGTGAGGGGGCTTTGCTGGGGGGAGAGCTCTTGTGGAGACACCGTGGCTCCCAGGCTGTTTGCTTTTCCTGGAGCAGTTCAAAGGGCCCCACGGATCTGGCTCTGGCAGGAGTGTGCCTTTCGAAAAATCAACAGGGAAAATGTCAGACATCTATCCTTCAGCTTGGCAAGAGGGGAGGTGAAGCAGCCCCTTGCTTCTCACCTTGGCAGCGTCGGGGCCCCGTGTTATTTTTGTTAACGTAAGGAATTCCAGCCAAGCCGTCTTACAAGTGCCAATTCTCTGTGTTTTTAAGGAATGCCAGCAGCAGTGGTCAGACCATGGAATTAGGGCTGACTTGCACGTGGTGGGGTCTTGCCAGAGGGCAGGCAGCCCTTACTGCACCAGGCTGTGCGTGTCCATTCCAGGTCTCATTCAGCCTGACTGCTTTTTTAGCTTGCATTTGTGATGGATAAAACCTTCAAATGTTGTGAATGCTCCGAAGTTCTAAAAAAAGAGTGCACCTGAAGTTTTTTGTCATGCAAAATCTTGGGTTTCCTTTTAGAGCGTGTATTTCCATAGATTTAGGAGCATTTACATGAAGGGGGTTGTCCCTATAATAGGTAGGAAGCCTCCTGATTGTGTAAAAAACCCCAAGCAACCCAAACCAACAACAAAACAAAACAGACAAAACCCCAACAATTTCTTTAATCGTTCCTTTAATGCCTACAGCGTCCAACACCAAAGACCTGCCGAACTTCATTCTTGCTGTAAATACCTTTGATATCATAAAATATAATGATCCTGTTCGAAACTGATGCCAAACCTTGGAACTCTGTGTTAGACACAGTAGTAAGGGAAGGGAGAAGTGTAAAGGAGGAGTAAGGGAAGAGCTGCAGGAGGGGTGGGAGCTGTGAAGTGTGACTGTGTCAGAAATCTGAGCGCTGTGCGTGCGTGTCTTCAGCTAAAATTAACCACCCAAGCTTCACATGCCAGCGTATATATAATCATTGAACTGTGGACCCCTTGAGAAGGAAGAGCAGGCTGGACTCAGGCAGAACATATTCACGTTAAATATGCCAATAAGTAGTATGACCTTCCAGGTCCCTGTTCGTGGGAGAAGTAAATTTTCCTGTGACCATTATAAAACAGTAAGCAGCTCTTGGCTCCTCGATCATGGCAGCGGTGCTGTTGAAGACCAGCTGACTTCAGCCTTAGAAGTGTTGTTTTGGATTTTTTTTTTTTTTTTCCCTTTCTTCTGCAGTTTTTTAGGATTTTCTGTGGTTTCTCTCTGGAGTAGATGTGTATCACCTTTCCAGATAAGCCCTTTTCTGTCGCTGTTTGTGGGTGGTGTAGATGTAAACGGGTGTATTTTGCGTGTGAGAACTGTGATATTTGAAAATATTTTGCTGTGCACTTCAGGTGACCTTTTAGAAAGCACTGAAAAGAAACAGTGCATTTGTTGCTTTTGTTCTCTGAGGCAGATTATACTTTGTTGGTGTGAGATCAGTTCAGGTGTTTCACTGCAGCCAGATGTGACTTGGGATGGGTTTTGCCCATCAGCTCAGCAAACTAAACCCCGTTTCACTTCGGGATGTGCAGGGGAACCGGTGCAGGTGTGGGTACAGCCTCATTTTATTCAGGACTTCATGGGGTTTCTTGCAAGGGGGAATGAGAGGGCAGCCACCTGCTTGGCGTGGTGTGTGTGGCTCCAGCTTGACAGGGATCTGTGTATGGCAGACGTGGATAATGGGAGCATTGAGAGCTCAATGCACTGTCCTTGCTTCACCTTCCAGGCTGCTCCAGGGGAAAATGCTGCTCGGGTGGGAGATATCCAGCCCTCTGTGTCGGCAGCACCTGTCAGTAACAGGGTTCAGAAACTTCACAACTGGGCGGGGGGGATAAAAAGGACTTCTCTCTTTGCTCCTCTTTTATATTAAATGTAGTAAAATACTCAGTACGGTAAGAGTAGGAGAGGTGCCAGCTTGGGCAATTGAAAGCATGATGCTTGTTTAGTGTCCACCAAAGATTTGCTTTGAACACTCGGTTGCCTGCTCTGAAGTGTGGGCAGTCCAAGGCACTATTCCTGGAAAGGTCAGCAAGCCTACTAAAATTGACACATATGCCTGGCTCTGCGTGCTGTGAGTCAGCCCGTTGCTTTTGAATAGCAGTCATATGCATGAGAAAAGCCCTCCTCAGTTGGGAATGAGGCTTTAAAGAGAGAGAAATAAGTAGTCCCAGTGGTGTTTAAATTACCCGTTTCTCTGTTTAACTTCCAAAGGCTAATTAATGTACACAAGTGTCCAGTAAAGTGTAATATTCAGAAGAATATCCCCCACCAACTGGGTAATAATTGAAAGCAGCTGCAACAAACACTTGCACATTGGGGTAGAATAAATAATTCGGTTGAGTTGCCTTAAGAAATGAAAAAAAAAAAAAAGAAAAAAAAAAAAGAAGCAAAAGAACCTCTTTTTCCTCAGAAATGTGGGAACAAAGTGGGAATTGCAGATGGTTATAGCTCAGTTCTCAATAGTTGATGATAACTCAAAAGTTCCAGGTAATTGAGAGTACTGGCATCATATTAGATGCTAATTGGCAGGTGTATGTGCATGTGTGTGTGACGGCTGTTTTTAGGGGATTGCAAATCATAGAACCAGAGAGTGGTTTTTGGGTTGGAAGGGACCTTAAAGATTATCTCATTCCAACCCCCTGCCATGGGCAGGGACACCTTCCACTTGACCAGGTTGCTGAAAGCCCCATCCAGCCTGGCCTGTTCTCCATACAGTGACATTCCAGGAAGGTAATTTTGCTGTCTCACCTGCCTGCTGGAAGGAATCCACCTGCAATTCAGCCCATCTCTGTCTCAGACTTGGAGTTTCTGGTGGTTTCCTCCCTTTGTGAGCTGGCTTTGGTGCCAAGGTGCTTGGCAGGGTTGGGTCAGCAAAGCTCCAGCCCTCCATCCAAGCTTTCCAGATGTTTCCAGTGTCTTGGAGCAGAGAGGAGAAGTGATTCACTGCCAGCCTCATGTATCCTTTCCTTCTGGGCTGGAGGTCACTGGGGACTCAAGGGCACCCCTAAGGATGGTGTGTGTTTGCTTTGAGCCCTGCTGTCCTCATACCCTCAGCTGTGTCCTTAAGGAAAAGGAGCAGACAGAACTCTTTGCTCAAAGCCCACTGAACACCTTTAAATTATTCCAGAGAAATGGGTTCACACGTTATTCATCCTGTGTCCTGCTTTTTAAGCTTTTTGTTTTGTTTTGTTTTTTGTTTTGTTTTGTTTTGCAAGAACTTACATTGGGGGAAAAAAAGTATGGAACAGTCTTTTTGGATAGCAGTGCAAAACTTCATTTATCCTGGAAGAGCCAGCACTACCCTTTTAGTGCGATTTGTGTCTTGGTACAGATAGGGACAGGATTTAAGAAACATGTAGGGGCAACTATGGCCACAAATTGTAAGAAATCTCTGAGAAAAGGTCTGTGACAAATGCTGTTAAACTTGATTTCCTTTCCTTTCCTTTCCTTTCCTTTCCTTTCCTTTCCTTTCCTTTCCTTTCCTTTCCTTTCCCTTCCTTTCCTTTCCTTTCCTTTCCTTTCCCTTCCTTTCCTTTCCTTTCCTTTCCTTTCCTTTCCTTTCCTTTCCTTTCCTTTCCTTTCCTTTCCTTTCCTTTCCTTTCCTTTCCTTTCCTTTCCTTTCATGCTTCCTTCTTGTCCTTTTGCCAGTAACTCAGCAAAATATTGTCAGGGTCATAATCTCTGTGCACTTTCAAAACAGCCATTATCCTTCCTGTGCTCCCTTGGAGCCAGGGATGCTTCAGAGGGATGGGTTTTTCTGCTGAACCTTTTGGCTTTAGCTGTTCAGCTCTGGGCTTTGCAGTGTGGTATCTGTTAATGGGATCACTGTGTAGGACTGTAGCATGGGTCAGCATGAGACTGCAGTTGGTGTTACCAGTCAAAAATTGGGATTCCATGACTCCACGTGTGCAAGCCCTGGGCATGACACTGGGCAGCAGTGAGCGTCTCACAGGCTTTTTTCCAAAACCCCAAAGTGTTGTAAGGACTGCAGGCATTGCCCTTCAGGTCATCTCAGTGTGTTGTGGCTATTTTTAGGTTTTGGGCTGGTTTTTGTTTTCCCTGTGAAACTTCGGGAGGCACAGTGTGGTTTGGTCAGCAGCACAGGCACCCCATTGTGGTGTTTGTTCTGGAATGGGAGTTCATTGGTGTGACTAACCCTGCCATTCAATCATGAAAAAAGCCTTGCTCTGCTCTGATTATGCTACATGATGTCAAAAAGATGCTCTTCAGCTGTTACCAAATTCGTGAGAGGCCTGATTCATGATAATTATTGGGAGAAAAAAATGGGAGGCTGATTAGTTCTGAACTGACACGGCAGAGGAAGGAAAGAAAGATTTGAAAATTTACTTGGGCGTTGATTATAATTAGATTTGTGTGTGTGTGTGTGGAAGTGAGTAACAAGAAAGAGATTCAGGCATATTTTCTACTTGCATAGAAGAGAGGCATTCTTTTCAAGTAGCTTTGTGTGAAATCCTTTCCTTTCCATGAGTGTATTTCAGGATACTGACTCAGAGGCAAAAACATCAGGTAGTTTCCATTTAAAGGAGACCCTGGAGCACATGGTAGTACCTGACACCTTAACCTAATTGCAGCCCTGTGGATATACTGGGTTTCTAAAGGATCCCTTCCTGGATTCATTGCTCCCATGACTTTATTCATGCTTTGTTGGTCAGTTCTGCTGCTTTTGCTGGTCAGTTCTGCTCCCCAGCCTTGGGGGTGGCTGTGTGGGCTTGAACAACCAACCAGTTCTGCAAAAGGCACTTTTTGTACTGGTTCAGTGTTCAGGGCAGGCTCAGGTGTGCTGGGCTGTGGTGGATGTGCTCCCTCAGCACAGCCAGAAATGTTGCAGGAGGCTTGGAGTGCCAGGGAATTTCAGGGGGTCTCCTGGCTGGAAAGCAAGATTCCTCTCTCGTGTGAAATGTGCTTTAAAGAAGCAGGTGTGAGGCTAAGGGGAAGGCAGAATGGGAGAAACCCCATTAAATTTCAAAATTCTTCAATCTTTATGTTGGAAGACGGTGTTCAGGCCTTTTTCTTTACAGTCAGATTTCAAAATCTTTAGAATTTGGATTTTTTTTCCCCCAAACCTGTTTTTTACACTACATTTTAGTGTTTTAGCTATGACTCGTAATATACTGAATATTTCCAAAATTGATACTTAACTGGAATGCTCTTAGTTCAGATCTGGTGGATCAAAGGGGGAGAGAAAAAAGAGAGAAGAAAAAAAGTCTTTCACATACGTTTTTAATTTGTTCCCAGATAATTTGATTCCTGAGATCATACACTGCAGAGGGGGGAAAAAAAGCCACCAAACAGCTGAGTCCACCTTTAACAAAAGCTGGGACTTAGACCCGAGTTAAACATTAATTTGACTTGGACACAAGGACCTGCTTATGGTGATAATGCCCAAATCACCATGTTCACTTGATTTTTGTAACTAAAGCAAGGAAGCTGGCTCCAGTGATCTTCACACCGTGTGAAATCACTGAGAAGTGTTAAAAGCCCGTACTGGTGTGTATAATAAGGCAATATCTCCTGGGTTGTGGTGGGTTGAACATTTCACATCACAAGATCTTTATATTTTTAAAGAGACAACTGGTTCAGGTAATTTTCACATGAGTATTCAGACACGTGACTTCATACCCATTTGCTGAAAATACCTGAGGAACACTCATAATTGATGTGCAGAGACAGGAAAATGGAAAGTTTCTCAGCAGTGTTTTCTTACTTCTCTTATTATTGTTGTTCCAATTATTTGCCTGGTTTTGAAACATTTGAAAACACCGTGTGCTTTGAAACGTATTTCATGTGTCTAGAAATAGCAGCCATTGTGCAATTATGTATTTTTTTTTTTCACGTGTTTGTATGGAAGTGGAAAAGAAACATCAGAAATCTATTTGTGTAGTGCATTACAAAGACTTGCAACAAACAGGTTTCAAAAACATCCTGGAAATTTTCAATGATCAGCTTAATACGTGCCATAAAAATCAGTGGTGAGCATTAGGAGCTGCTGCAGTCAGCCTGGGTAATACTGTATCCCTGAGAATGCTTCAGAGCTTGTGAATATATAGCCCAGGCAGATAAAAAATAATAATTTGCAGAAGAATGTTGTGTGATAACATTTTTAAGAGAAGAGCAGGTTTGTTATATCTGTATTTTCTTGTGAAACGCTTTCCTAATCCACCAGTGGAATGAAATAATATTCCACACCCTTAAATATACCCCAGGAGCAAATATTTTCCACCATACTGGTGTGCATTTCATAGTAAGCACAAAAGCTCTGGTTGTGGCAGGCTGATTCAGCATCCAAAGTGAATTAATACAAGACTTAATTTGCCATCAGAGGAAATTTCTCTGTGTGTCATCATAGGCAGTGAATCAGGCAGCAGGTATTTGGGGTTTTTCAGGTTGTCCCCTTTACCAGGAGGATGTAAAGAAGTTCAGGGATTTCTTTGATGCAGTTCCAGGGTATGAATGTCAGATCTGGTGTTCGTGGGTCCAGCAGGAATTAGGGCAGTAGGAGGCAGGTACAGGATAGCAGTTTGGCAATGCCAGCCATGCATTCTCACGCTGTTGTTTGACTTAAAAATCAATCCTAACTGGCTCTCAAGGTCTTGGCTGTTGCTGTGATTTCAGGCTCTGCCAGGAGGGGTCTGCTCCTGTTTTAGCTCTAGGGCTGATCCAAGGATTTGTCCGGCTGCACGGTGATCTGCATCATGGAAATGGTCCAGGATGGAACCCATGCATCAAAGTATAATTTTAAATTTTCTGGAAATGCCTCAGTGATAAACTGTGGCATTCAGTGCAGCCCTCCCATTAAAGGAAACGTGGTAATTGTGTTTGATAAGTTCCTTGTCAGCTGAATTGCAGGGATGGCCTGGGGGGGGGTGGACCCTTGCACTTGCAAAGTAAATGGTTTACAACCTGTTCCCTCGTGTGTCTTCACTCCCAGATAAGAAAGCTAAAACCACGTGGCAGGAAAGTAGGTTAAGTCAATCCTAGTTCCTTGAAGTCCTTGAATCTTTTAAAATGTTTTCCTGTTATGGAAAAAGGTTTTCTTGTAAAAGGAGCTGAGGAACACAATGCGTGGTTTGTGCAGCGTGGTTTTTTCTTCTCTTGGTCAGCTGGGGAAATCACTCATGTGTACTCAGCCTTTATTTCATTGAAGTGTTTTTCAGCTCTGGGTTTGTTTTTTGCACCAAGGTGTTCCAGTGTGTTTTTCTGTTCAAGCCCGTGACGCTGTTGGCACGAGGAAATGCACATCCTGCTGCTCTGAAGGGGAAAGTAAAGCAGAGATGGTGGAAAATGGGGGCATATCTTTCAGATATTGAGTGGTTTCTTCATGGCTGCTTACCAGTTGTGTTTTACAGGTTTTAAAAAAAATACAGATGAAGATATAACAGAAAGTTTATAACAGAAACAGCACTTGTCAAAACCTCTGCTCTTCAATTAACATTGAATCAGCACGTGCAAGAGGGGTGTGAAGTTACAGTCCTTCTATTACATCCAGGTTTTGTGGCAAATACTTGTCCCCCTTGACTTGGCAGCTGGCTTTTGATTGCTGTGAGGGAGGACAGCACCACCACGCTGGAAATGCAAGGCTTGAGGTGCTTCTGCAATGAATAGCTGTGGGTCAGTAGTTTAGAGGATCTGCACTGCTCAGCCCTGGGATAAGAGGGGTGTGGAGCTACTGGAGTGTAAAGGAGGCTCCTGAATGTTGGGGTTTATTTTCTTTTTGCCAGATTTGGGATTAAATGCTCGAGACAGCATTTCTTGTTCAGACTCAGATGTTTATTAATTCTTATCTACATTACAGTCTCACAAGCTGTGAGTTCTACAGCACTTCCAGCTACCAAACTAAAAAATGGCCCATATGTCTCTCTACAAGGCCTTTTAAGGATAAACTGTCCAATTAAGAAATGACACCTCAATTATTTTTACTTTTAACCCAATAACCAACCACCCTTGGCCCACAATGGGGACTTTTCTATCCAATTACAAAATACCACCCAGACCCATGAAGAAGAAGGTGAAAAAGGAGGACTCAGCCTCCACCCTAAAACCTCCTTTATAATCTTGCTTTATATATATATTACTATATTCTAAACCCTTAATATAAAACCCTGTGATATCACACACTTCTATTCAAACTACACACCCATAATCCCAGTGCTGTCATTCAATTTTGGAAGCCTTCTCCATGGCCTCAGGTGAAATGCAGTGTTTTCCTGGGGGTCAGTGCCTGTCAGCACAGAAAGTCTGAAATTCTCAAGTGACCAGGGTTTCCAACACCTGAAGATGATCAGAGGGCTGCAGCACCTCTCCTAAAGTTGTTCAGCCTGGAGAGCCACCCCTCTCCTCGTGCTCTTTGCTTTCCATCTGTCAGTGGCTGTGAAGGAAAACAGAATTTCCTGGGCAGTGCACAGGGAGGGCTTTCCCTGGGTTTTTGGGGACTGAATCCCATTGTTCCCAGTGACTGACACCCTGGTGTTGAGGTGTTTGTCATCCCCACAGGGGTTTGTGGGGTCTGTGAGGGTTGGGATGGCTCATGCTCCGGGAGGCACACTGAATCTACATCCGCTTGCTGATGGACTGGATTGGGATGAATGTGTTTCCAGTGTTCTAGGCACTGTTCAGAGTAGGGGTGAACATTAATATTTAGATATTTAAAAGGTAAAATCCTGATATTTAATTGTTTTTCCTTTGGAACATATTAGGTAATTAAGATTTTTTACAAAATCTTAATTTGGAGTATTGTCCTATGCAAATATGTCCTATGTATTGCCCTATAAATGTGTCCTACTGTTATTTAATTCATGAGCAGGAATTCCTAATGAAGTAATTTAGCTTCTTTCTCATAACCCAGCATGAAAAGTTTTTATAAGTTCTCTGGCAATCTTGATTAAGTTGTGCTGGCACATGGTGAGCAGTACTTAATGCAAATTAAAGAGAGATTTTGGTTGCTTGGTGTGCTTCGTTTTCAGGTGACACGTTTTGAAATAAATTCCAACAGCTGGAAGTTTGCATAACAGATCAAAAGCAATTTAATAGGCCTGTTTAACCTGTGAGATGGAACTTATTAGAATTGGTGGATAGTTAGGACCTTTGAAGGTTTCTTTGGTAATACAATAAAGGAGTTTCCTCACGGTGAAACTGCTGTATGGCTCATATCCACCAGAAGCGTTTTTGGGAAAAAGAACCTTTAAAACTTCCTCAATAACAGCTATGAAGAAAAAATGTCAAAGGGAAAATGCAAAAAAAAAATACTTGAAATTGAAGTCTCTTGTGCACACTCACTGCTGCTGTGGAATATATTCCACTGACCTCCTGATGGCCCATTCAAGCTGTAACATGTTCAGGAGCTCGCTGTCATCTGCCCCGAGCTTTGATGTCAGGTTGCTGAATAGAAAAATCCATACTACAGTAAGCTGAACACTTGATCTGCACAAGGCCTTGAATTTTAATGCTGTTGGCTTGTTTCGAAGAGGGGAAAAAAAAAAAGGCAGTGATCTGAAATCAGCCTTTTGGATACTGGGAGAAACAAAGAATTCTCATTTTTCCGGTTGCGTTATGAGTAACGGTTTATTTTTGTTTGTCTGTCTCCTAACAGATTTATACGGATTGGGCTAATCACTATCTAGCAAAATCTGGTCACAAGAGATTGATAAAGGATCTGCAGCAAGATGTGACTGATGGAGTCCTGCTAGCTGAAATAATCCAAGTTGTAGGTGAGTGATTTTTCTGTGTTTGCGCCAAGTATCCACCAGCTCGCTCAGACAATCCCTGTTTTTATCTTCTACACTGACACAGAGCGTGGGGGGGAATCCATCAATCTGCCTGGAATTATGTAGTTCATTTTCCTTCAGAGGCTTTGTAATTAGTTTGAAAAAGCCTTGTCTTCTGGTGGAAAAATATTGGATGTCGCTGATAAGATCTCCTGACACAGCAGTATTACTCCACAAGGCTGAATGTTAAAAAAAAACCACTCCTGAGATTTTTATTTTTTTCTGCTAGGATGCTGTTAGCCCTCACTGTTTCTAATATCTGTTGGGTACTGGTCTGAATATAATTCACAGTGATATTGCCCCCTGTTTTGAACCTCCTGCCTCCAGTTGGGTTGGGGAGATTCATATATACAGCCGGGAAAGGAGAAGGGGTGTAATTTTTTGTGTGGCAGAAAAAGAAATCTTTCATAACGAGTTTTCAGATGAGGAGAATCACTTACCATCAGGACAAATCTCAAGTGCAGGCTCAGTTATTTTATCCAAAGCCTTTAGTTCTCTTAAATTAGTGCACTAATGCTCATAGATAATGAAAGTTCTGAACAATTTTTCTCCCGAGTAGAGCTGCATATTGTCCCTCTTCCCTTGGGCTGGGATCCTTCATTAGTTCCTTCAGAGGCTCATCCATCTGGTGCTGGGGATGCCACAAAACACATGCATGGGCCGGTGGAGATGGATGGAAGGGGAAACCCTGCTAATGGGAATTAGGACAGCCATTGTTGGGAGCAAACTGACAGATCTGAGATGCAAATTAAGAAGCCAGCAATGAAGGGACATCAGAGCGTGGATTTTTATCGTGTTGTGTTTGAGATGCTGTAAGGGAGCTGTTCTGGGTTCAAGGTAGGGATCTGCAAGCCCTGTTCTGGGATGACACTGTGAAGCGTCTTCCAGTGATTCTATTGGGATATGTTAGAACTGATTTTGTGTCTCTGCTGTAGAGCAACATTAAATCTCAAACATCAAATTAGCGTTGTAGCCCTGCCGTGCAGTTACAGAGGTGTAAAAACAGGCCGTGAATTCGTTGATGATTGTGGGTTGACAGGTATTCACTATGAACAACGCTCCTTCCCACATCCATTTCCTTTAAAAGGAAAGGTTTTTGGAAACCCAGGAGCAGTTAGGAGTTGATTCCTTTCATGTCTGTCTAGCTGTCCTGCCTTAACACAGTTGTAGGAAACTCCTGCATGAGAAATCATGTGCAAGAATACCACCATCGAAACGTGGACTTGATTCCTCCCAGCAAATATTTAAATGTAGCTCTTTGAGTACTGATTTGTGAAAACCCTTATGAAATTCAAATTATTCCTTCTTAAATACGTAACCAATTACTGCTTTGATCACCTTTGCAGGTTGGTTTATTTTTTGGTTTTCTTTTTTTCTTGTTTTTATAGCTGCCTTTTGGCTGATATTTAAGATAAGGCCTGCAAGGTTTCAAAAGTTGAAGTATGAGGGGAAAGGATGTCTTTTTCAAAGAGCCTCTTTCGTGTGAAAGGAAGGTCATATTTAAACATTTTGAGTTTAATCCTCCAAATTAATAGTGAAGAAAAGTAAATTGTATTTGCTGTGTGTGGCTTTAGGCAGCTGCATTTCATTGTGACAAAGATGAGGAGGGCTTTCAGCTTTATCTGCAGCCTGCAAAATCCAAGCTTTTTTCCTAACTACATATTAAGAAAGCTTTGGTATGCAGTGCAGGAGAAGGTGGTTTTTTTTAATGTCATGGTGTGCTATGTGTAAAAGCAGCTGTTTGCAAGTCGATTAAAATGCGCTCACATCATTCTGGTTCATTTCAGTTCAAAATTTATGAGCCTGTAAAAGAATGTGCAAGTACTATATGCCCTTAGTAATGCCTTATAAACACAGTTAGCTGTGTTTAAATCCATGAATGCAGATACCCTGGGTGTGGCCTGAGTTCTTGGAGGTGTCTCTGTACACGTGTCCCAACAAGGGACAAGTTCACAAGTTCATTAGTCTCCTTTCCAGGAATTATGAATGGTGCTGAATTTATAGGAATACAGATTTTTGAAATTATTCATTATTAGGGTTACAATAGGGTTATAGCTATCAATTTTTGAATGTGTTCTAAATGTAGTTGATGGAGATATTGCATGGTACTAAAGTGGGAGATGGTAAATATGCCAAGATGGGTGCACAGGACTTGGAAAGTGGGATTTAATGGATTCATCTTTGTTCCTGTATGACCAAAGCTGAGATGGCATTCCTGGAAGCAGGGGGTGCTCTTTGTGGGTAGGGGCTGAGGGACCACTCTGGGGAGCACACTGTGGATTTACCTGCAGATCAGCATCAATTTTTGCATTGCATTGCTGTGGGATAAAGGTGTGCTGTGACATGGACGTGTGAAATGGAACCTGTCAGGCAGGAGTGAAGTTGTGTCACTGCTTTGTTTCTCATGGCTGTGACTCCTACTGGAATATTGTGCCAAACTGATTCCTCCTAACTGAGGGGAACCATGAAATGGGATGGAGTTCTGACTGGTGTCCTGAGAATACTTGGGACTGCTGGAAAATACAGCTTTTAATGCATGAATCAAATGGGATGGGAGCACCTGCCTCTGTCACAATGAAAAAACTGTGGGAAACTGGACTTTGGTTGTAACTGGTTCTTCAGACACAGACTCATTCCAGCATCCAAGGCTGAAAGGTGGAAACTGAGCAAACTTTAAGGCGAGCGTTATCCACCTCAGGGATTTCATTGTTTCACCTCTGACCTTAAAGGTGGAAACTGTTCTTCTGCAGGTTAAGGCAGCACGTAAGCCATGGTCAAGAAAATCTTTTTAAAGTTGTTCATGATTTGTGCTTTAAAAAAGGAAAAAAAAATTTGAGTTATTGATCATAAATGTCCCATGTGGGTTTAAAACCTCCGAGCAGACCAGCTGCCATGCTGAGGTCTCTGTGTGCGGGGTGCTCACTTTTCCACCCAGCAGTGATTCAGCTTCCAGAGCTCACATCTTTCTCGTGGTTTAGAGGAATTCCCTGTCACAAGAGGCTGTCAGAGCAGGTGGCTGCTGCCCCAGCTGTCTCTGGAGGCACGACCCAGAAGAGAACTCCAGCTGCTTTTTTTTTCTTTTTGTGGCTCTCAGTGTTTCACACATTCACTTGGACTGGACAGCTACAATCCAAAACTCCTTTACTGAGCTGGCAGCAGGTGCTCAGGAAATCATTGGAATAAATAAATGCCCTTGCTTTAGTTTTTTTTTGCCTTATTGCCTCTTCTTTTTTCGCTTTTCAGCTAATGAAAAGATTGAAGACATCAATGGCTGCCCAAAAAATAGGTCTCAAATGGTAAGTAGTAAAGTGGTCTGTTGTTTGTGTGTGCATGGCTGAGTGACTTGAGGGTGGGATTTCAATGTATGAGGCTTTTAATAATAATTTTTAATTAATTTTTCACCATAACGAACTATAAGTATAATCTTCAGAACATTAATATTACAGTTCTTGCCCCACTGTATTCCACAGTGGTTGAATCAGGCCTTAAAATTTATCACATATTTGCAACTGAGATTATTCTTACATTGCTACTTTATATTTCTGAAGTATCACGTAATTAAACAGAAATATATAGAAATAAAGAATTAGATACTTGAAAGTGTGATTAAAAGTTCCTATATCTTTTAAAATGAAACAAACTAAATGAGCAATATGAATGAAATGAAAAAACTTCATGAAATTCAAGATGCAGTTTGTTGGCAGGTAAGCAGTTGGTTTGTATCTTGTTTGTATTTAATATTCAAACCTGGAGAACCAAAAATCAGTCCAGGAAAATTAAAAGCAGATCATACCTCAATACTGAATTTGCTGTGAATATTGTTGAAGCTAAGGGTATAGCAGAATTTTATTAAGAACACAAATTAAAAAAAAGGTTTTTAAAATACATTTAAATGAAGAGCTTTTAAAATTTATGATACTTCAAACAAGGTTACCTCTTTCTGTATCTTGAGAAAAAGTCATTTTACAGCATAAATTCTAAAATCTTCCTTTGGCATTGCAAGTGCTTGCTTTGGCACACTTGGATATCCATCCTCTGTGCGAAGCTATTTTAATGTTCTTTATGTTTATGAGCGCTCCTGACTGCCCCTACCTCCACGACTTCAACATGAGCACAGCCACTCGTGTAGTAAAGTGAAATAAAGATTTAAGGAGAGCTTGACATCATAAGTCAAAACCCACACTCTGTCCTGCTCTCCTCCTCTGGCTTTTTGTTGTTTCTTGGAAGTTATCAATCTTGTTGAAACCACGGAGCGGGCGCTCTGTAAAAAGCAAGCCATCAGAAAGATTTATCATTGCTCCTTCTTGCTGCTTTGAAGAGGGTGGTTGCTGTCCTTGCTGTAGCCACAGCAGCTGTCTGGAGTATAAATAATGAGGAAATTTTGACAATTACTATAATTTAATGTCCCACAAGTGCGCCGTAAGAACTGAATTTCATTCAGGACTGGAGTCCGTGACCAGCTCCAGGATGTTGCAGCTAAAAAAAAAGTCACTTCAAGTCATTATTCTCAATGAAGAGAAAGTGTTGCTCTCTTGGATAGTGGGATGGATGGAGTGGGTGGCTTATGGAAGGGGATCAGGTTATAACCAGCGGCATGCAGGGGGCACGTGCTGGGTCAGGAATGCTGGGCAGGGCTGGAAGGACACATTTGGGCTGTGCTGCCTCCTCTGATGTTACTCCACTTGCTCATTCAGGAGGGTGCTGTGAGTGGGACTGTCCCCCCCAGCTCGTGAGACCTGCAGTCACAGCTGGGCGTCCCCAGCAGTTTTCCTCGTGTGAGGAAAATGAGAGTTATGCTTGGGGCTTGCTTTTGTCAGGCGCATGTGCTGACAGAGCTCTTTGTCATCTATAAAAATATAAAAAACCATAATAAAAATAAAAATACTGTGCCCAGGGAAGCTGTGGCTGCCCCACCCCTGGAAGTGTTCAAGGCCGGGTTGGAGGGGGCTTGGAGCAAATCTGGGATAGCGGAAGGTGAATCTACATCATCCTTAGGGATCCTTCCCACTCAAATCATTCCATGGTTCTACGACAGAGCACAGGGATCTTCACAGGGGTGGTGTTTGTGCAGTAGTTACTTGCAGTGTTTAGGGAGATGGTGGAACCCTGGAAGCTGAGGATTTCAGGCTTTCTGTGCTAGCAGGCACTGACCCTCAAGCAAGCACCACATTTGACCTGAGGCTGTGGAACAGACTCCCGAAATTGAGTGACAGCACTGGGATTATGGGTGTGTAGTTTGAACAGAATTGCGTGATAGCACAGGGTGGAAAACGTAAGAGTTTAGGAGTTTAATGTATAGTGATATATATAAAGCAATATGGAAGATTTAGGGCATAGGTTAAGTTCTTTCTCTTTCACCTCCTCCTTCATGGGTCTGGGTGGTATTTTGTAATTGGGTGAAAAGGTTCTCATTGCGGGCCACGGGTGGTTGGTTATTGGGCTAAAAGTAAAAACAATTTAGGTGTCATCTCATTATTGGATAATTTATGCTTAAAAGACCTTGGAAGGAGTTAGAGACATTTTCTACCTTGTTAGTTAGAGCTCACAACTCGTGAGACTGTACTGTAGATAAGAATTAATAAACATCTGAGTCCGAACAGGAAAACTGTGTCTCCCAAGTATTAATCCTGGCTCTAACAGAAGAGAAGAAGATAAAAAACCAACAGGGAGACAACCCTTTGGCAGGTCCAGGACAAACGTGTTACAGTGCTTATTTTAGGTACAGCAGTCTTCATCCTTTGCATTTGAGTGCACACTGTTAATACAGCTTGCAGGGTCCTGCAGAGTGTGGGGAGCAGTGTTTGTGTCTGGTGTCCCTGGCTCAGAGAGCAGGCAGAGGCAAGGCCATCCTGATGCTTAGGTAATGTCCAGTCTGTTTTCAAATGAATCTTTCAGTTACAAGTGTCCATGTCCATATTAGCCTGCCTGAAAGGCAAGCAGCACAGATGAGGAGATCGAGGGTGGGGGGGTTAAAAAATAAAGAAAAACCCCACCAATAAATAGAGATTTAACTTTGCTCATTGTATAGAAATACAGCAGATCTCAGAGGGAAGGAAGCCGTTTACCACCCTCTTTTCCCTCTGTGGAGTCCCAGTGCCTTGAGCAGACACATGTGAGCTGAGCTGTGAAGAATCAGCTCACTCCCAGCCAGGTGTATAGGCTTAGAAAGCTGGGCCAAATCTGTGTCTTCCCAAATCCATTCAAGGACATGGGGAAGAGAAGTGTCCTCACTTCCACGTGGCACAGTCCCAAGCTGGTGATGCCAGACCTGAGGGAGCTCTCTGCAGAGCCAGATCCAGCCTCTCTCTGCCTTGTTGCCAGTGTTGGAGAGCATCAGGCAAATTGGCCTAAACTGAGCATTAGAGACAGCTTGGGTCTGTCAGGCTCAAAGCCAGTGCTAATAAGCCTTGTCAAGTGAAGTTTAGTGCTGCAGAACCATGTGGGACCTTCCGTGCTTATCAACCTTGTCCCAGTGCCAAAAATGACATGACAAGGACCCCACTGGCTCCTAAGTGAAAAATCACTTAGGTGAGAACCTGTCCTCCCATCATCATCCTGTCTGGGTTCTTCTGCTGAGGGGAGGATCCCTGTCTTCCTTTGCTCCAGATAAGAGCTGGCTGGCTCTTATATAATCTATTACAGACTATTCTATAGCTTGTCCTCTGCATAAAATCTGTTTCAGGGTTTCTTTTTTTCCCCCAAACCTCTGTATTTTTGTACTGTAGATATTTGTCTAAACAACAGCCTGTAATTCTGATGATTAGTTCCAGCTGGATGCAGAAAATACTGTGGATAAGAGAGGATGTACTTGTATGGAGCACAGGCTGTGGGACCAAGAACATTTGGAGAACATTGCAGCATTTGGGTTTAAAAAAAAAAATAGAAAATGTTGGCGTAGTTCTTGATAACTGGGTGAAGGACAGGAAATCAAGGCCAGTTTCCTCTTCTACACACTTCTGAAAAGAAGGTTTAGGTGAATAAACCTGAGTAGGATTGTCTCTGCTAATATTGTTTGTTTATAGAAAAACAGGGATGTTTTTCCTTTTTTTTTTCTTATTTGCTTCTTGTTGAGGGTGTGAGTTTAGAGTTTAACATGTGGCATCTTGCAGATTATGGGAGGTTAGTACCTGCCCTCCTGGGTACTGTAGATTATTCTTACTGATGTGGGTGCCTTGGCAAGTGCTGGATGTTACCTCTTGTGGAAGGGTTCGTACCACTTACATTTGTAAAATGAAAAACAAACCCCAAAGTGTGTGAGACGTCTGTGCTACGTTATATATGTATGAATACAGCAAAGCTGAAACGTGCTGAAAGGAAGATGACTGGGGAACCTGTGGGTGGATACAGCAAGCTTTCATCTTCCCGTGTCTGGGGAAGTTGTGGGACGGCCAGGACAAGAATTAGGAGCAGCAGAAAGGCTTAACAAACACCACAGCACCTCCTATAAATAGGCCAGGAAATTACTGTGGGTCGCCTGCGGGTTGGTGCTCGGGCTTTAATATTTTTTTCAGGATCACTTTGTGTCTATAAGTATCTGTTCTCAAATAGCAAAAGGGAGGTATTTGGTTGTTTTCATGTGGTGACAGGAAGTTTTTAAGCATCATCTCTTTCTGATGCAGATACCAAGCTGCAGTGGTTAAGCTAATATCACTCAGTCTTCCTGCTGCTGTTTGTCCTGCGAACAAAGGATCTTGTCCTGACTGCAGTGTGGGTCAGAGCCAGCATTTCTTCCCAAGAAGAAGTGGGATGGAAGTTGGGATGAAGGCTGTGTTTTCAGTACAACAACCTAATTTTCAAGGGAAAACCTTACTTCCAGTGATGGGGATTTGGCTGTTATTTTAATATTTGACTGGGTTCTTGTGTTCTGATAATGAGCTGCTTTGTAATGTGTGTGACACCTAAGGAACAGTTTGTATGGAAATTGTCCAGCATGGTGGGGACCCTGGTTTTGACTTGGACAGCACTGAGAATATTAATTCAGCTGTTGGAGAAAGGAATCCAGTCCCCTCCCCAGTGTGATCCGTGTGAGCTTCATGAATAATTTTTTTTTTAATGTTGGAAGAGCATTAGATGCTGAAACCTCCATGACTGATACGTGTGTATGGCATTTGTGTGTTATCCATATTTCTGTGTTCTTTTTCTCAAGAGCCCTTCAGTGAATTGATGTAACAGATGTGAGTGCTGCCCATACTTACAGGAGGTAGCTGGGCTCACACATTCATGGCTTGGTTGGAAGGAATAATATGAGCTGAAACCATCTGCATGACCCCAGCAGCTCTGTGTGTGTGTGTGATACCCACTATGGGAGGGAGCTGTTATGTTATGTACAAATTGCTAAAAATAGCTGCTGTATTTAAAAAAAAAAAAAAAAAATCTTAGTTTCTTGTTTTCTCATGGAAAATAATTCTGTCTCTGCTCTTTGGGAGCAGGCACCCACTTTAACCTGCTCCTCTAAATGTTTTGTGCAGTTTTACACAGCCAGTGTTGTCCAAACGTTGCCATAGGAAGGTGCAATAAATCTGCTGGGCTGTTGCTCCAGCCCCCCCTGACTCCCAAAGCCAAGGAGGGCTCTGCTGCTGGGGCATGTGCTGCTAATTCAGGGGAGCAGCCCTGCTGGAAGATCAAAAGCATCACAAGCACATTTTTTTTTCTCTGTGAATTCCTAGCGTAGGATTTTTGGAAACGTATCCCAGGGGTTAAATATAGCCGTGTATTTTCAAATCATCCAACTCCAAGACTGAGCAAATGTAGGAAAAGGAACTTTCCCATCACCTGAGCCTTCCCCCTCTCTGCCTGGGGATCTTGTAACTTACCAGGAGCATATGTTTGGAAATGTAATCGGGTTTGATGTTACCGTGGTAACAGATGGGTGTCTCCTGGCCCTAACCTGTGGTGCAGTTCCTCACAGCTGCAGGTCAGCTGAGGGGGTGGACATCCCCCAGTGCTGTGGCAGACACCAGCTTGGCTTCTGGGACTGCCTGTGCAGGGACGTGGCCAAAGAGCAAGTTCCGGAATGTTCAAAGAATTTTCTCTGAGCTCTCAGGGTTTCTGTTGGTTGTGTATGAGCCCATGTTGTGATGTAGACAGGAATGATTTACTACAGAGATGATCTGCCAGGTTGCTTGTGCTTATCTGTCCTTCAGCCTCAGTTTATATGACTCTTGCTCCAAGATAAGATTGGTTTTCCTGTCTCTGTTTTTTTTTCCAGATGCCCAGACTGTTGTTATGCTGCCATGCTTACCATTTGTGCGTGGTAATCAGTGAGACAGGCATGGTTGGATCAGAGGTTTCTGTGCTGCAGAGCTTGCAGTCTAAATAAAACCACACTATGCCCCCCTACACAGAGAATAACAGGATAAATAGAGCTGGACCAGATCAGCAAAGACCAATAGGTACATCTCCCTGCTGCCATGAGGCATGGCAGTGTCACTAAACAGAGATTTGTTTCGTTTCTGGAGGGTTTGGCTCCCAGAACTCATGCAGCACGCAGGGGTGGGTGATAAGGCAGCGTGTGCCTCCTGCACTGGGTGGGTGTGTAGGGTGCCTTTGGAGACATTGCTGCTGACACTCTTATTTCAGTCCCATAATGGATCACCTTCGTGGTCCCCAGTGGGCTGCTCTCAATTCCTCACCCTTGACAGTGACACAGGAATTTGTACATCACCTGCCTCAGGAGCTGCGTGAGGTTCGCTTAAAGAGCAAGAAAGGAATTTTTAAAGAAAAAGTGAAATGTGTGGGGCTTCTCCATAAATTAGACAAGTAGGTTCCATTTGATCGTTTCTGTCACAGTTAAATGGAATCACTGCATTTTGAATACCTGTGGTTCTGCCCACCCTGTGTGGACTAAATACATGAAACAGCAAGTGGATTGAGGGGCCAGGGCCATTCCACATGTGTATATGGAAATGTCTGTAGCTTCCACTTACATATTTACACCTACACCAAACTCTAGAAGCACCATTAACATAACCATTACTGATAGAAAATTATTACATAAATAGGCCTTTTATGCAATACTTTGCAGAAACACAGCTTCTTATTTTGCTTATTATTAAGTGAGGAAAACTGGGAAATCATGGATGAGAACCTTTTCTAACTAAGAAGAAAAAGTTAGGTTGATTTGAGGACAGGTGGAAGTAAAAATTCTTTCATTATTTTCCTTCAGCTTGGTGCTATAAGAATTAAGGCTGTTTGTATGGAAATCACTTCTCATGCCTGAGTTGTTTCTTTTTACAGGAGATGCAGTGATAAGCCCTTCACTGTGCAATATCTGTGTAAACAGATCACAGCTGTTACAAAGAATTAAAACAGTCCAGAGAAATAAACTTTTTGTCTCTGTGTCTTGTCGCAGATCTTTCATTGGCAGCCATTGCTTATACCCTGTAACTGTGTGATAATGGTTATTTAAATTAGCTGTTCTGTGAAGGCAGTGCAGATCTAGAGCATTTCATTCCTCTGCCTTTTGTGCAGCGCTATTTTTACATATACCAGCACTTGTTCTGAGCGGTCATGCAGGGGAATTTCAGCAGGAGATGTTATCCAGGATCCAGGTGCAAGGAAGGAGGGGAGGCACATATGTGTTGGTGCTGCTGGAGCAAATCCCTTGGGGACAGGTGAAGCTGTGAGCCCCAGGCCTGCAGGCACAGGAATGTCCTGCCAGCCCAGCGGGGAGGGAGCGCCGCGCCTGGGAACAGGCTCCGGCCACAGCTCCCTTCCCAGGGGCCTTTTTTAGAAAGGAACAACTGTCAGCCACTGCATTGCAGGGGGTTCTTTCTGAACAAGTTTTGTTAAGTTCTGGGCTCCTGCTGCAAGTTCATGGCACACAGAGCCTTCAGCACCTGAGCTGGTGTTGGAGGGCAGAGAGCAGCCAGCGCTCGGTGCCATGAATGGTGTTGGTGTCAGTCCTTTCTTTTAAGCTTTTGTGCACTCTGAAAAACGGTGGTTTATGTGAATTTCAAGGATGTTTTTGGGAAGAAGTCCAACTTTGCTAGATGTTGGTGTTGTTTTAGATTGAATCACAGAATGATGAAATTATTTGGGTTGGACGGGATTGTGAAGACCACCTAGTTCCAAACCCCCTGCCATGGGCAGGGACACCTTCCACTGTCCCAGGCTGCTCCAAGCCCTGTCCAACCTGGCCTTGGACACTTCCAGGGATCCAGGGGCAGCCACAGCTTCTCTGGGCATCCTGTGCTGATGCCTTGGGAAGGCTGACCTGAAACAGAGACTGGACAGAGCCAGAGAATAAAGTAGGTATTTATTGAAAGGCCTCCAGGATACACCTTGGACAGGACAGGAGCCTGAGCAGGGCCACACCCAAGGGGGACTGAAAATGGTCACAAAATGCCTGACGGGTCACAAGATGTTACATTTTTATAAGTCTTGGTCCATTTGCATATTGGGGTTTAATTGTCCAATTCCAGCTTCAGGCTGTGAGGTCCCATCCTTCTTGTTCCTCCCTCCAGCCCACCCTTGTTTGTGCTTTTGGGCCTGAAAGTTGTCCTTGGTCTCCAGCAGGAGAAGGATTTGTTTTGTCTCCCTACTCAGTGAGAAGAGCTTAGCAGCACTGAATGTGAGGCTCAGAACTGCACCCCTGGGCAGCACAGAATGTGAAACACATGAAAGCCAAAACTTAAGGCATCAGTGCCAGGGCCTCACCACCCTCACAGGGAAGGATTTCTTCCTGATGTCTAATCTAAACCTGCTGTCTCTCAGTTTAAAGCCATTCCCCCTTTCCCCAACTGCACAGTACGTACCTTTCAGCCTGGGAGCCCCAGATGGAAAAGGGTCTTCCAGGAGCAGCCTGGGAGAGTGGGAATAATGCATCCATGAGAGTCACTGCTGTCCCCGTTGTGGGTTTGCTGAGCACAGCCATGGCTTCTCCCCAGCTTTTCCTCTTTTCAGTTACACATGAGCAGGGATTCAGCGCCAGGAAATGCTGTTACTGTGGCATGTGCTAAAATGTTGTCAGGAGAGTTTCATCTATATCCCAAATTAATGATTCTCCAGAGGCAGGATTCTTTGTTGATAGTTGTTTTGCAAAGTCGATCTTGTTGTTGCTTAATCGTAATTTGGAACATCTCAAGATTTCAAATTATTCACGAATTACCCACTTTAACATTTCAAAGGTCTGACTCTGAAGAGCTAATCCAAAAATAATATTTCCAGGGATATTTTTCAAAGAAAGTTGCTCTTTACTTTTGTTTTTCCCCATGGGAAAGTTTCAGTTTTAAATAAATAAACCTGAAAAAAAAAACAACCTGAAAGAAACCTGGGAAGCTGAATAAAGCAGGAGCATTTCTACAACCCTCCTCTGTCCCCGAGCAGATCAGCTTTGGCAAACCTCGGGAGTTGCCCTGGATGGCCTGAATCCATTCCCAAGACAAGCGTGCCCCTTGGATGCTCTTTGCTGTCGTTAGGAATTTTGGCCAGTGTGAAGCACAGTTTTCTCGTGTGGGGAAATTACTGCCCTTGTTTCTATAAACACTGGGCACGTTGGGAGTGAATGTTGAGTATTTGTCCCATTATTTCTTCAGGAAGAGCTGGAAACACAGGATAGCAGAGGTTTTTCCAGGGTCAAGGACAAGAGGATGGACAAGATGAGGCTTAGGCTGCTTCTCCAGCCTTAGACTAGTGCCCAAACTCTCCTTGCCTTTACAAACCCAAAGTAAGGCAATTCTAAGAGAAGAGTCAACTCTTCATGTGTATTTGAGCAGATTTTTGTTTCTGTGGGTATATCTGCCACAACCTGGCTTCAGAATATGGATTAGCTTCATTTGCCCTTCTGTCTTTTATTTTATTTCTAAGGTGCCCACCAAGATATGTCAAAAATCCCAAAACTTAATTTTGGGAGACATTTTTAACCAAGTAGTCAGGAGCAGCAGATGAACACTGGGAGCAATGTATTATTTTCTTTTTAAAAAGATACATTTCGAATGGGATAACTACTAATGAAGATTTATTTTAAACAGAGCAATGAGAGTTAGTATTTATATCCTTCTGGGACAAATGGAATTTGCAGTTCTGCTTTGGAATTTTTTATATATAATTATGTTTAGGAAATAAGAGCAAATGAGCTATTACTGGAATGGAGAGCCCTTCCTCCCCCAAAACTCCAGAGTTCTAAGGATTGTCAATGTAATGACTTAAGATTTTAAGGCTCTTCCTAAACTTTAGGATATAAAAATAGGAGGGTAAAAGCCTTATTCAAAAATACAGATAAGGAATAGATTATGTCCTAAAAGAAACAGCTTGTGTTAGGCTATTTCCTACAGTGCAGTTTCTGTAGGAATACTCTGCTGGAATACTGCATAAAGGTTTGTGAGGCCTTAAAAGCTTTCATATGAATTCAGTCTTTTTTCTTTTGAAAATTAATATACTGTGCATAGCACTGAGCCACAAGTTACATGGAAAGCACTGACTTCAATATAAGAAGTGGGTTTTCTGGATGAGCTCATCAAAACTCCCCATTTGTCGCTGTAAAATCTGGGAGAAGGGGTCTCGCATCACAATGTGGGAAACTTCCCCTGGTTTGTAAGCGAAGGGACCTCCGGCAAGTTTAATTCTGGTTTTTGTTTGAGGAAAAACATCCGTGTCTGTGCCAAGGGCAGCACTGGTTATCCTTTACCTTGTGTATTTGACTTGGCAGAGCTGGACAGACAGCTTTGGCTGGGGGCAGTGTCCACACTCAGGTTTTTGTCGGGTATAGTCAATGTTCAACACATCACTGCTCTCCTGTGGGTCTCCATGTACAGGCTGCAGGATGGGGATATTTTGGGTTTTAGGTGGGTGGGTTTTTTTTGTTTCTGGCATGGCCTGTTCTGCTCGTACAGGCCGGGGCATGTTTTCTCTGTGGCACTGGCAAGAATAGAAATTGCAATTGCTGCTGTATGACAAGCAGAGAGTCTTGTGTGATGATCTGGTCTTGGACAGTTCTCTGTGTACAGCACTTAGCCACGATGCCTTCTGTTCCCACCTTGTCGGGTTATTGATGTTCAGAGGAAGTTTTCCAGTAGCTCTTCCTTCTCTGAATATGAGAATGGGAGTGATGACGCTCGATATGTTATGTCTGAGCAGAAATTTAATTTTACAGGGTTGTTGGGGATTTTTTTTCTCATAATCTCCTAATTAAAAGAAAAGGAGGAGGAGGAACCCCAGAGGCTGGCAGCCCCTCTGGTGTGGGCTCAGCAGTCCTTGGTTGGCATTTAGGGACATTTCAGGATAAACACCCATCATAAAAGGATGTGGGTCTGATAGCACACGTTGATAGTTGATTACAGCTGAAATAGTTTAAATGTGGTGATCTAAAATTGCAAATTCATTTGATTATTTTGGCTGAGAAGTTTAATAAGGCTCAGGTTTGAATACCCCTGTTAATGTTTCTGAGAGAGGTGATTACTGTGGGTGGCTGTGCTTGGTTTTCCTTCTTTTGCACAGTTTTCCCTTGTTTTGGGTGGGCAGGGAATGAGAGCATCCAGCTGCCATCTTTCCTGCTTTGCTTCTTCTGTGTTCAACGTTGCTGACAAAGCAAATGAGAAATCAGAATTGTCAGCCAAAAAAACAACTGTAGCTCACAGTGAAACAGAAAATACCCACTCCCCTTTGGCAAATCCAGTCCTTTCACATCTGCTTAAAGGGTTCAAGCAATATGTGGACTTGGCAAAAAAAAGGGCCCATAGAGTCTGGGTGATGATTTGCTGCTGAATGCTGTAATTACAAGGAGGCAACTGTACTTTGTGTTGGAAGTCACCAGGATGCAGTCGTTGGGGTTCTGCTTAGAATTATAGAATGGTTTGGGTTGGAAGGGACTGTAAAGACCATCTTCTCCCAATTCCCTTTCATGGGCAGAGACACCTTCCACTATCCTATGTTTCTCCAAGCCCTGTCCAACCTGGCCTTGGACACTTCCAGGGATCCAGGGGCAGCCACAGCTCTGTGCCAGGGCCTCAGCACCCTCAAAGGGAAGAAATTTTTCCTACTATCCAGCTGAGATCTCTCCAGAAACTTCACTTTTATCCTACACACATCTAAATGGTCTAACTATCACAGCTTGCTGTCTCCAGCCCTGTCTGCACTGGGGGTATCCTTCTCCATAAAACAGTATTTTCATATTATTAACAGTTAGTACAGCCAGGGCCAGGGGCAGAATCCTTCCTTGGAGCCTTTTTTATGAGTGGAATTAATGTCATGTTGCATTGTTGGGAAGTCATCTCTTCAAACAAGCAACTGATTTCTGGTGCATTGGACTGATTGAGCCAAGATCAGGGTTCTTGACTCGGGCCAGCTGTTGTTTTCTGGGAAGGACCTTGAATTCTTACCAGCAGTAAATTTTAATAATTTCACCTATAGTCCTGCATTGTGTTCCACTTTCTTCTTGTATTTTCTTTAATTTCCTCCTGTTTTCCTTTTCAAGCTCTAATTTTCCTTCAAAACCAACCAATTCCTCACGTTCCTGCCATGCTACCGTGTGATGTTGTTAATATCACAGGCACTGTGTGAATCTTAGCAGAGCCATTGATGCCTTTTTGTCTTTCAGTTTTATTCCTCCAGTGAATTCCTCAAATGTGCAGTGCTGTACATCCCCACAGGCTCTTACCCTACTTCTTCGTTTTCTGAACGTAAAGGGTCTACTTTTGCACATCCCTGGAACTTCCACTTTGTTTTGTCATGCCTGATGAAATCAGGGCATTTTCCATACCAGTAGAGCACCAAGAGCCCCTGTTTCTCACAGATTTTGGCCAGGTATTAACCACTGGTGTGGCAAGGCAACCCATCTGACCCTTTGTGTGGCAGCGAGGTTCCAGGTTGCTCAACCTGAGGCTGAAACACAGACCTGAGATGGAGAGCCATCCATCAGTCTGAGGATGGGAGTGATTTACCTCAATTCAGTGGCTACAATGCTCAGAAAACCTGGGGGGTTATCCCATAGGAGAAATGGAATTGTTTTAAAGGAGGCTCCCTGGATCTGAATAGGATGAGATTAGGACATCAGCAGAGACTGCTCAATAGCACCAAGAACGAGGAGTTGGATGAGGAACTCACGACCCAGCTGTAAATCTTAATCCTGTGCTCACTCTGCCCTAAAAGAGAGTTTATGCAAAGAGGAGGGGTATGGGAAGAGAAGCAAAGCAGAGCTGGACTGAGAGAGGTGCTGCAGATCTGGAGGGGAGGGTGAGATACTGCTTATCTTTAGTCACTAACCTGCTTATTTGGAGAGGAGACATCTACCCACAGCTGTGGAAGTCTGGAAAGGCTCTTGGAATGACGCAGCTGGTTAAGTGCAGGCACTAGGAATGGACTGATCCTTTTATGTGGTGTTTATTCTTGAAAAGGTGAACTTTGGTTTTCGGGCCGAGTCCCAAATCACCTCAGTGAAAGAGCCGTGTTGGAAACTTGAAAGGGTTGTTGAGCACTGAAGAAGGAAATGGGTCAATTGACTGTTGGATCATATTGAACTGTGGATAAATGAACCTTTGAACTGCACCCTGCTCCAAGCCTCAAGGCCTGAGCAGTACAGGAAGTGTGTTCTTTGGTACCTCTCTGGGTTTTGGAGTATATAATTTACTCCAAGTGTACTATATACTTTGTGTACTTTTTATTATATCTCAAAGTGTAATGAGGTTGATAAAAGTGTTTCTAATTGTTGAAATCACAGTTCAGCGACGCCAATAACTTACACCCCTCCCCTTGATAAAGGAAAATGATTTTATTGGTATAGACAATAAATTAATGCACTCAGAGGGAAATCCATGTGGGAGGTTTTCCAGCAGCTTCAGACTTATTTTTTATTACTTTGAGAAGGACAGGGAGCTCAGGTCAGGTGCTGGGAGTTCAGGGTTTAGAATGCTGCCTTGGCCCTCAGTTGTGTATTATTTTGAGGGCAGGCAGGAGCTGACAGGGCAGCTGGATTTTCCATGTTTTCCTTTTGATGTCTCCACACTTCACAGAATAAAGGTAGTTATGTGAGACCGAGTGTGGTGCTTGGTGTCTGTCTCCTTCCTTATCCAGTGGACGCAGTGTTTGGTTGCAGTGTTTCAGGAATTGGTAAATCAGTGTTTGAGAGATGTTCAAACATGAAGACACTATTTTATCACTTGCTGATTACCATGGTTAAATAAAAAGATTGCTCAGTGGTATCATCCAACAGTTTTTTGTGTAACCACACACAAAACATGATATTTCCTAAAATGTTCCTTGCAGCCCCTCGAAGTATCTAAGCTTAGACTTTTGCAGAGAAATGCTTTGGTCTGGACTGGGGGCTGGGATCCCTCTGCATCTTCTGGCTATGACAGCAGAGCTTCAGTGGGAGCTTGGTGGGAAATCAGGTGTGAGGCTACTGCAAGATCCCTATTGTAATGCCGAGATAGAGCGGACAACATTCCTGACTCGTCCAGCCTCTCTGGAGTTCACTTTCTTGGGTGTTGCAATCCTGGTCACTGGGAATTTCAGACTTTCTGTGCTGACAGGCACTCACCCCCAAGAAAACACTGCATTTCACCTGAGGCCATGGAGAAGGCTTCAGAATTGAATGATGGAACTGGGATTATGGGCGTGTAGTGTGAATAGAAGTGTGTCACATGGTAGAAATCTTAGAGTTTAAGGGTTTAGAATATAGTAAAATATATATATATATAAAGCAAGATGGAGGTTTTAGGGTGCTAGTCCTTCTTTTTCACCTTCTTCTTCATGGGTCTGGATGGTATTTTGTAATTGGATAGAAAAATCCACATTGTAGGCCACGGGTGGTTGGTTATTGGGTTAAAAGTAAAAACAATTGAGGTGTCATTTCATAATTGGACAATTTATCCTTAAAAGGCCTTGTAGAGAGAGAGATGGGGGCCATTTTTAGTTTGTTAGCTGGAAGTGCTGTAGGAGTCACAATCTGTGAGACTGTAATGTAGATAAGAATTAATGAACATCTGAGTCCGAACACGAAACACCGTCCCGAGCATTTAATCCCAACCCTGGTAAAAAGAAGATAAAAGCAACACTGAGGTGGGGTTTGAGTCCAGTCTGTGTACTGCAACCGGAGCTGTGTAAAGCAGCTGACAGCCAGAGCTGGTGTGCACAAGTCCCTACCTGGTGAAAATTTCTTTTATGCCATGGAAGCTGTTCCCATTGTCCCATCCCTGTGAGGCAGTGCCCGGAGCGGCCTGGCGTTCCCGACACGCGGGGAATGCCGTCAGGGAACGCGCTTCGGATTCCCGCTGGGGTTTCCAGTTACACCTTTTATATCCAGCTCTCGGTGTGGCTGGAAACTTTTGGCAGCTGTCAGCTTCGGAGCAAGTGGCGATCTGCCCTCTCCAACAAATGGCCTCCGTGTTTATTTTGGGTTTCGTGTTTGCTGCGCTCGACGTCGGTTACGGATCCTGGCGCGGAGCATCCCTGACCCTCTCATAAGAAATGCCTGTGGTGGCTGGGGCTTGGGCTAACCTGCTCCATCCAAATGCAAACAGCAGAAAGCCCTGACCCTTGGAATAATCAGTTTATAACCAATGGAATAATCCATTTAGGACCTGAGTAACTGAGAGGGTTTCGTGCTGTGGTTTCCACATCATGAGCAAAGGGACTTTTTATGGGATGCAGAGACTGGGTGCACTCAAGGGTGGCAGTAGATGGAAGTAAATAATTATAACAATGAATTTTCTTTTTTTTTTGTCTCCTTTCTTTCTGTTTGTTTTGTTTGTTCTTGAACAGATTGAAAACATAGATGCATGCCTGAGTTTCTTGGCTGCTAAGGGGATTAACATCCAGGGGCTGTCAGCAGAAGGTGAGTCCACTGGTTGTTTAAGATTTCATGTTAAATGAGGAACCTGAATTACTACCTGTGATTGCAACTGGCACATGGAGTGTAATGGAAGATTAATAAGGTCAATTTAAACTTCTTTACTTCTTTTTTTCCCCAGCTCAGTATGAAAGGTAGATAAAGTACATATCTAATTTCTACACAGCTGACTTGTAAAAATAATCAGTGAGACCAAATTAGGATTCAGTCACTTCTTCATTGCTTTCTGTTTAAAAACCAGAAATTTCTTATCTCAGTTCTATAATTTGCACATTGGTAGGCGTGTATTTTACAGATATAAGTGAACTGCTGTCAGTTGTTTGCCTTTTCACTGAAAAAATTATTTTCTTGTTCTTCAATTATTCTCTTACCTGCACAACCATCCTGCTTTCTTTTCATTTTAAAGATTTTTCTTGTTTCCAAGTGCACAAAACAATCAAATCCAAATGTTCTGAGCCAAAAAAAACCCCCAAAAAAAGGAAGACATTTGACCTCTAATTAGTCACTCTGCTTTTGAAGGGCATCAGAATTTTTCTGAAACCAAACTAGGTTTACTCCATTCCTTTATGCTGGGATGTATGGTACCTGTTGGCTCAGAAGCTGTTTAGCTATTATCTTATTAAGAGATCAGACAGATCTCTGCCATCCTCAGCACCAGCTTTCACTTGTATTTTCATTTAAATATGCTGGAGGAGCAGTTGGGGTCAGTAGCTGAATATGTGATACGACATCTCCATCAGTGCTTTGCAGAACAAGTAATTGAATGTGTGGCATCAGGTGAGACTTCAAAGTTAGGTTTGACGACTGAGTCTCTTCACAAACTTAGTTTGGAGTAGGAGGCTGCAGCAGAATAGCAGAGATTTCATTTGCATTGTTCTAACCTGAATGTACCACGGCTAGCAGAAGAGGAGGCTGAATGTTAGATGTATTCTTAGGCTGGATTAGAAGAGCAACAACAAATATTTTCCTCCAAAGAGAAGCTTTACTACACTCCACCTGACTGCTGCCAGCATTATATGCCTCAGTTGCTCAGTTGTAATCAGAAGGATTCTCATGTCAAGAAAAGAAAGCATGAGCTAAAACTTCAAACGGCAGAAAATTCGTTTGCCAGGAAATGATTAAAAAGAAAGTGCAGCTGAGTCAGTTGTGAAAGCCAATTTTGACCTTAGCATGGAAGTATTGTAAAAATACATTTCACATTATTTACCTGTCTCGACTGAAGGTAAAATCTAAGTGAAATAGCAGCTCAGTGATGAGAAAACTGCCCGGCTGTACAAAGTTGGCAGCGCGGTGTTGCTCACGCTGGGGAAGGGACAGCATGATTAATGCTCGTGGCTCTCCTGCCAAGTCACAAGTCAGGCCCAGCAGGATACATGTGCTTCCCATGGCTTCCTTGATTTGGGATTTCTGCCTTGCCTTTGCACTATCCAGGAATTAGTGTATTAAATCACACGGAAGCTAAGAAGGGACCAGTAATGTTTGCTGCCAGCATATAAAGGAGAGCATTTACATCCACCACTAACATTGAAGGAAGAAAGTGACAACTAGAGAGGGAGGGGGGGAATGAATATATTTTTATAAAATAAGTTAAAAGATTTGAATACAACAGTAAAGTAAATTTCTCTTTGTAGTTGCTCTGGCACTGTGTTGAGGAGCACAGAATCATTTGAAGCGAGGAATATTGTTACCAAACAAGCCAGTGTTTCTGTGCAAGTTGCCAAGACCTGCTAGGTCAACTGCAAATAACTTTATTTACTTCACTGGCAGATCCTCATCTAGGAGGAAGGAAAAGGTTGTGATTGCTTCCAAACGGGAATAATCACTGAAGTCTCCTGGGTTTGTTGAGAGCACGTATTTTTCCAATAGTGCAGCTTCAGTGTGGAGGGAATTTAATGATTCAGAACTGGAATTCAGATGACTCCTAAATGTTGAAATGATTTGGGATTGCATGTGTCATATCCTCCTAGTGTTGAAAACTCCTGCTTTGATATGTGCATGCCACTCAAACAAGAGTCCATTTTGATGGATTTGTGCAGTGGAGGTGCTGAGGATCTGCAATCACTGATGACGACTGTGCTGTGCTGGAGGCCTCCCTTCCCCAGAAATGTGGAGGCAAAAAGGCATCCCCTTATCAAAGATTCTTAAAAACCTCAAATCTCCATTTGTAGTTACTAAAGAAAACTATGGAGAGCTGGAGACCTCTTTTCACTTCTTGCTGCTAATTTTTATTGTTCAGTCTTTGAACTGCCTTTCCATACCCCTGCTCATAGACTTGTTTTAGACTCCTGGAATTGCAGCTGCCCAGCGAAGCTTGCTCTGCTTCACACAATATCTCCTTGCTCTGAAGATATTGGAGGACATAAATGTGCAGTAGAAACTCAGATTGGTATCACAGATAAGCAGCTGCACATCTTTTGAGTAACAGATGAGCTGGGTAATGATCAGCTGGACACATCATGGACCAGTGATGTAGGGGAAGCAAGCACCAGCAGGGATATCCCAGGATGTTCCCCAATCTCCAAAGAGCGGGTTTGTGGGGTTTCCTGTGAAAACCAAATTCCAGTTTCCTCTGCAGTGTCTGGAGTATTTGTTTCCAGTATCCAGGACAGTAATTTTTGGCTCCACATTTAGAATGGGTGGGTGACATCCTTGTCCTTATCTAAGTCAATATGATGCTGGAGCTGACCATGGGCTGGAGAGGACTTGAAGCAGGAAGCATTTGAGACTCTGCTGATGTGCAGAGTGCAGGGAGGCTGAAGTACTCTTTGAAATACTTCTTTTGTACAAAGTGCAGGGTAGAACTGCCAGAATTACCTCAGTTTTTAAGATAAAAGAAACAGAGGTAACTCTGAAAGTCCCATTTAAAATGTTTTGTTTCAAATCCAGAGGGAAAGAGACTGCTTTAACTCATTAAAAGTGTTCTTCTTTTGATTATTTGGTCAAAAGCAGGTTTCTCTTCTGATAAATGCAGCAGAAAACAGGCACCCATAGAAAGCAGCAGGTGGTAGGTGGGTTCCCATGAGTAATTTGAGTTCTTTACTGGAGATAAGGAAATCTGTTTTACTGTGTTCTGCTGTATTTTGTGTCTGTTCTGCTTGCATCCCTGTCCTCCCAAGCTAAACACAGATAACTGAAGAGAACCTGCAGATTAGAGAAGGAACCTGCCTGGTACAGTGAGAGATGGCTGGGTTTCTGCATGGCACTGCATGGGAACAGGAGTGGGCTGGGAAAAGGGGAAATAGGCAGGATTTTTCAGGACCCCAGTTTTCAGGAAGAGACTAAAATTGGCCAAGAAAATAAAGGAAGAGTGAAAATGGCTGCTGAAAGGCCTTGGGAATGATAATCCTTTAGACAAGGGAGTGGAGGGGTCAGTGGTGGGAGAGAGCACTTATGGAGGGCCCAGGCTGCAGGGAGGAAAAAATGGCTAGGGAAACTGAGTCAAGGAGTGTGAGAGGAAAGGAATATCCTGGGTCTGGGTGATGACCAGGGGCACTTAGAGAAGGGCTGACACTCTCTGAAGACGTGGGCATGGGTTGAGACAAATGTCAGAAAGAAAGTAAATTATATTAGTGGCTGTGAAGGGCCAGTAGACTGGGGTGCAGGTGGACAAGGAGACCAAAGCTGGAAGCTGGTGCAGAGCGGGAAACAAAGGTTTTAAACCTCGAGCCTCAGATCTGCTGGGTGAAGTGCTTAGGATTAGGAGCAGAAGCTTATTTATACAGCAAAGATTAACAATGTGAGCAGAAATGTGGCTGGGAGGGGGAGTAAAGGATGGAGTGGGGCCCATCACAAACTCAGAGCAACCTTTCAGCTGGATCTGGAAACAAATGAAAATTCTGGTTCTTGCCTTTGCACTTGGCCACTGTCTTGCCACATTTCTTTCTTTCTTTCTTTCTTTCTTTCTTTCTTTCTTTCTTTCTTTCTTTCTTTCTTTCTTTCTTTCTTTCTCACAAGGCAACAATCAGCTTCTAGTTCAAGTGGTCTGTACAACACAGAGGCAAAACTTCAGCTGCTTGATGTAGCTTTTTGAATTCACTTTTTAAATTTAGGAAATTAAACATGCTAAATAATTAAGTCACAGCACATTAAGGTTGTCTGCAAGGAAGAATTTGCCCTCTTGCGTATTAATTAGGATACAGGGGTTAAGTGCATGGTCTGATACACCTCTTCATCTTTGTATTTCTGTTTGCTTTTACATTTTTACATTTGATATTGCACAGAAGAGCAGGATGACATTCAGGAATTGAAAAGTTTATACACTGGCTGTCAAGCTACCTTTAGGTACCTTGGGTGCCCATCCCTTATCAGCTTGTGATAGTATCAAAGCTGGTAATTATCTGTATGAATACAGCTATGTCACCGAATAAACATATTTTCTAGGGCAAAACTTGCATCAAATTTTCTTATTGGAAATGATTATTCTGATATTCCAGAAAATATGTGTGAGAACTGACTAGTTTCCTCCCTGTGCAGGTTTAGGTCTGAGAAATCTTTTACAGCGTGCTGTCCTTAATACAGTTGTTGTCGTGGGGGGTTCTGTTTTGGGGTTTTCAGCTACGTTAGTTTAAAGGAAAGATTTAAAGGGACTTGCTTTTTAAGCACACTGGCATTAACGCAGACTGCAGCAGAAACGTGAGCTATTGCTCAGTCACCACAGGGGAGAGATTAGTTATTTATTTGTCATTGGTGCTCACTGGCAATCAACTGTAATGCCAATTAGATGTGCAGAAAGAAACTCACCCTGAAGGACATCCCAAAGGAACTCAGTTCAGACAGCGTTCCGGGGACGCGGCGGCTGACCTGCTGCACTCCCGGAGAGGAAACGCCCACCGGCAGCTGACGGGTGACTTCTCAACTTTGCCTTGCAGAAATCAGGAATGGGAATCTGAAGGCCATCCTGGGCCTCTTCTTCAGCCTGTCTCGGTACAAGCAGCAGCAGCAGCAGCCGCAGCACCATCCGTCCCAGGGCCAGCTGGGGGTCCCTCCGCAGCAGGTGCCAGCTCCGCCCCAGACGCCGTGCCAACAGCCCCCACAGGCTCTGCAGCATCAGTTCAAAGCACAGCCAGAAATGCAGTCCAGGTGGGGGGATATTGAAGTTGGGAGGTTTTTATTCATTATTTGTCTCTTTTTGTCTTTTTTTTCCCCTTTCTTCTCATTGCGGGTCTTAAAAAGCCAAAGAAACTCCGTTCTTTGGTTCTGCTCTAGAATAAAGTTGTGTTGGGAATGGGATGCTGGGTTGCAATTGACTTCAAGCCTTTGGAAGTCAAAACACGTGTGTTTAAATGTGTTCTCAGTGCTGGAAATCTGCAGCCCAATGGGTGTAACATCCTTGCTGGACCAAGTAACCACAGGATTGTAAAAGGATGTTTTTGTCACTCTTCCTTTTGCTTCCCTCTGCTCACAAAGCATGCACATTGTTTCCCTTAGAGAACATACATTTTAGGCATAGGAAAACCAACTTCAGTTCTCAGATTACAAGAGCTTCAGTCCTCAATAAGAAATGGAAGGGTTACCTTCCACTGTGGGGAAGGGTTACTCTGACAGTGGTAAAAGAAACAGAGCTCATAATGCCCGGTGGCAATCAAAATCAAATTTTTTGGTCAAAAATAATATGCTGCTGGCTTTACATGAAAAATAATTGTCATAGCAGGTGTTTGTTGGCACTCCTAGATCAGAGTACAGATGAATAGAAAGGGGTTTTGTTCCTTGAATGTCTTTAATACCAGGAGTGCTCTGCCCAGGTTGGAACAAAAGCAGTTTTCTGAGGCAGTACCACAGTGGATGCGTGTGCAGCTTTCTCCTGGTCTGACCCTTGCACTGCTGAAACAGGGAGGGTTTAGTGGGGATAAGAAGTAGAATTAAAACCAGAAATAATATTTGCACAATTGATAAAATATGAAGGCTTTTTGTTTTTAGATATCTCACTCTGAGGCTTGTTTGTGTTAACACACCTTGAGGTGAACGCTGGCTTAAGTGCTGCCTTATGAGGGATATAAACAGTTTAACTGAAGCCTTCCAAGTGAGACTATTCAGAGGTTATTTGGGTTTGGCTTTTACGTCTTTCTTCACAAATTATGCTCATTTGGGTGTAAACAATAGTTTTGTATAATTGGAAAAACACAGCGTTCCTACAGCGTGTATATACAGGAGATAATCACTGTAAAATAAAGATGTGCTTGAAGATATTTCTGCAACTTTTCTGGCAAACACGCAGAGATGCTGAAGACTGTTTTGCCATTTTCAGTCCATTGTGAAGACTGGGCTGGGTTTCAAATAATTGAAAAATATGTATGTCCTGAAGATCTTCAATGTCATGTTTTCTTAGTATGTACTGAAGTCGAATTGCACAGATTCTACGGAAAATATATATAATAAAGGAGTGAGGAAAAGAGGAAGAGGGTTGGGGGTTGCATGCAGATTTGCACGTTCATTACTCTGTAAAAAATTAATTAATTTCAGACTGTAGCGGTTTTGACCTGAAGTCATACTTGGGCAAGAAGCTTTATATTCCTGTGAAATTCATAAAACCCCCTTTTCTCCCTTTAACCAGTTGCTAAGTTCAGTGGCTTTGGGAAAAAAAAAAGAAAAAAAAAGGTTTCTTTGTTCAATGTTCTCTTCCGCTTTTTCTTTCCTGTCACAGTGCATCTCCCAGGGACTCATCTCAAAGCAAAATCATCCGATTCACTCTTGGTCAGAAAAGGTCTTCTAGGTTAGCATTTCTTCATCTTCTGCAAAGCATGAATAATCCTTTTGCAATATTTCTGGGTGCATGTTCAGGGTCCCTGTCGAAAACAGTCTGTAACTAGGCCTTTACAAATGGCTGAAATGGGAAAGGTTTAGATGGATTTAATTTTTTTCTCCTTTTT
>VXBN01013389.1:103126-133030 GCA_013397395.1 Sinosuthora webbiana
GGGTGGAATGCATTTTGGCCCTCAAGGAAATAATTTGATTTTCTTGTTCTTGGGAGCTTTTGCTTTTGAGAACAAAACATGGTTCTGGGAGTTCTGCATTAATTCCATTTTGATCTGCATTATTGAAATTGTAGAATCATGGAATGTTTTGGGTTGGAAGTGACCTTAAAGATCATCCAGTGTGGCTCTTGCTCATCAGCTCCCACACTCAGCACCTGGAATCTCCCTGGAAGTGAATCATAGCTATTGCAGTCCCTTGTTTTCCCTGGATCCCAGCATGACTTGCATGCCAGCTCATCTGTCCATCTCATCTCAGTGATCTTAAGGGTTGCTGTGGTTATTAGTCTGCTTAATAACCTTGCTATTTTACTATTATATTTAAATGCTTGACTAGAACATAGTTTTACATTGGTAAATTATACCTCTACTGTTTTTGCTAAGCTTGTGAACTATAGCTCATGGTCTTGATTCGCTTTGCATAGATTGTTTTTTCTGCTGTATAATTTAGATTTATTTCTTATATGCTAACAGTGAATCTCTGCAGAAGAATCCCTGTTAAAAAGTTCCACGTTTGCTTTTCATGTTCTTCCTTGATCATAATTATGGCTTGACAGCTCATATTTGCTTAACAGAGGTGCTGAGGAGTGGTAAAAGAGAGTGTTCTCCAAGCTCAGTACCTTCCCTCTAAAGAGCAAGAACCCAGAACCCTCCCTGAGCCTGATTTTTTCCTTAGATTTATTTCACAGGCGCTGCTGTGAAGTATCTTGACCTGATACCAAAAGCAGGGGCTTAAAACCAGTTAGTTAAACTACAGTGGGAGAAAAAAAAAAAAGTCTTAAGAGAAAGGATATCTTCAAGAGTGCTTTTAGCACGTAGGTTTTTTTATTCCTGGAGTGTTTTCATTGGCAGTGAGAATACTGACTCAGATGGAAAACTTGTCACTTCTTAAGTGCTCACGTGGTTTTTGAGGAGCTTTGTTTACTTTTAAATGTGACAGTTTTGCAAAACCTGCGTGTGGCTGTGTGTGGGGAGCCTTTCCTTGCCCATCAGTACAGGAAGATTGTCCCTTCCCTGCTGCTGGAAAACTCCCCTCCCATACTGGGGCCCTGGCAGCCATCCTGGGGTGGGTGCCCCATGCTCAGTGTTTCCAAACTGGGTGGCAACTTTGGCCTGAGGTACCTTGTAGAAAACCTAGCTCCTTTCCTGTCAAACAAAATGAACTTTACATGAAACCACCTTGCCTTGGTGGCTTTTTCAAAACGTTTTATTTGTCACTGGTTGCCCTCAGTTTCGTTCCCCTGTGGTCGCCTCTACAGTGGGTGAAGCCTCTCTGGGGTTTTCTCTCATGGGCCCTTTGCTGCAATGATGAGTATGGACAACTTTTTAGCATCCCCCAGTGCTGGGAAAAAAGCTGGATGCTTTGAGAGGGTGGTCTAGAAGTCAACCTCAGAACCATGATGTGCTGTGCTGAATCTGTGGGGGTTTGAGCTTGCAAATTAATTTTTGGGTTTGTATTCGAATGATGCCCTCGTGTCTTAGACTCTTTTGAGCTTTGAAAGCATGTGCATGCAGCTGCTGACATTTTGGCTTTTTCTTCATGTTTCTTTTCATGTTTTCTATTTCTCCACTAGTCTTGGATAAATCAGTTTATTTAGGAAGCCCTGCCAGGTTCCTTCCTGGCTTCTCTTCCCTCTCTCAGAGGCACAGTGGTGATTTGGTCAGTTGCATCCCCACTCTCTCTGATGACTGGGACTCCTTCCTTTTACCTTATTATTGGCACGAGTTATTATGAATAGATTTTTGTATTTTATATAAAGAAGCTTTAAAAAGATTCTGTGTGTGAATGTTGGCTTGGAAGTGTTCTGAGACGTGGTGCCAGTGGCTTTCCTGATATTCTGTCGGGCTTTTTAGAGAAGTCTTCCACCTTTCTTTTTGCCTGAAAAGCATAAAAGCTTGTCTACTTACTCCACAATAACTACATTATTTTTTTCCTAGTTAATCAGCTAAATCTGGTAAATACAGGCTGTGGTAAGAAAATGCTGGAAGAAACAGATGCCCAGTTTCAACCAGAGGCTTATACCAGCTCTCTGATAATGTGGTTACTCTAGGAGAGGGTACTGAAGCTTTGAGTGACTTTATATAGGCTCAAATAATTAAACCAAGTTAAAGTTTTGCTAGGCTTGGCTGCTGAGCTTTGTAGCTGTCAGGGCAGAGATGTGATGTGCTTCTCTGCAAGGGAAAAGGCAGCCAAGTTCCATCTCATTGTTATTTCTGAAATGAGGGAAGCCCTTACGTGGCCAGCATGTGATGAAGTGTCCAGCAATCTGGTTTAAGAACAGCGGTGCCCACTTTTGCTGGTGGTGCTGCTGCTGTGAATTTCCCTGCAACTATTTCTGATTCACCACACTTAGGGCAGGTGGCTGTTAATTTTGTCTCAGGGCTTTTTTTTCCTGGTGTACAACAATTCAGTCTGTAGCTTGCTTGACAGACGCTTCTCATCTAAGATGATTCTTTGATTTGTTCTTACGGAAGCAGAAAGACCCTCACGAGCCTTTACTTGCGCTGTTGATCCTTTTTATTTCCAGCTTATGCATGGTATCCCGTAGTTCCTTGCCCCCAGAGTACTTTTGACCTGTGTTTAAGCATGCTGTACATTCTCCCACCAGACTTCCAGGTCCCACCACGAGGGTGTCCGCTGCGGGCAGCGAGGCCAAAGCTCGTGGTTCCATCAGTGCCAACAACCGCCGCAGCCAGAGCTTCAACAACTACGACAAATCCAAGCCTGGGCTTCTCCCTCCAGCCCCAGCAAGCAGCAATGACAAAGGTAAGCACTCCATAGTTTGGGGTTTTTCCCAATAGTGATTTTCTTTCGGAGGAAATGGGATTTTCTGTTAGTCTCCAGAAGTTTAAGGCTGTCTCGAGGTCGTGTGTTGTGAACATGACATCTACGATCCGAAAGCCAGCTGTCCCTTCTTGATATATCTGAAGCTGTGACTTGCTGGCCTGAAGGTACATCCAAAAAAATAACTTTAAAAAGTCCTGGCGCTGGTGAACCATGTTTTTTTTTTCATTTTGCTTCAAGCACAGATAAGGGGGAATGAATTAATCATGAAAGAAGGCATTTTGATGAGTAGTTTGACAAGAATGAAAAATGGCCACTGAAGATTTCTGCAAAGTTTTTATGTGATAAATAGCACCATTTGCTTTCATTTCCATCACTATTTTGGAAGGTCCTGTAAGATACAAAATGACACCATTTCAGTCTAATTTCAGGAGTCATCTAGTGCTGTGTTTGAAGGCAGGAGGAACATGTTGTGTTTTACAGGCACTGCAGTGAGATGGTGTCTGTGGCAGTGCACAGAAACACTCAGAGCCACGCTGTGCGTGAAGCAGAGCTGTTTTTTGAATGACATCTCCTGACTTTGTGTCCATTCACCAGTTTAGCCATCTGACAGCATGCATTAGTTTGAGTTTGGAGCTCTGAGTGGGGCTGGGGGGGCTGTGGCTGCTGAGAGCTGAGCGCATCTCTCCAGCCTGGCACGGTCAGATTGTCAGCCTGGGCTGGCGGCACATTCCACATCCCCAAAGTCCTTCTGCTGCCAAGGAGGGGCCAGCCCTGCACTTCAGCACAGGCTCCTTGCAGTGCCCTGACAGGAGCAGCCTTCAGGCTCAAGTCTCCTTGCTGGCTGTGCAGAAGTTCTGGTAACTGTAATGAGCATTTTGCTCCAGGGAGAAGCGCTGGTCTGGGTCAGCTTCTCTGTGGTTCTCGTGCCTGGTTCTTTCCAGGAAACTCTGCTCTTCCTTCTCTAGGAATCTTTGTCCTAGGAGTGCATGTCAGCAGGTTTTGAAATGTTAACCCTAAAAAAGTTAGGGGGCAGTGGAGGATCCTCAGCATCCTCCAGGGACATTCTGAAACCCACCCCCCCGATCAGATTTTGTATAAGTAAAGAAAAGTAAGATTCACCTCTGTATAATGTAGTTCTTATAATTATATTACAGATTTATATATTAGCACAATAAGCTAATAATTTAGCAATATTCTACCTTGGTAAATCCATGGATACTCTTTTAGAAGATATGATGTGTAAACAGTAATGATTTATCTGCAACATCAGCATGTAACAGTCTCTAAATCTGAATTAGGTCTGGCTTTCTGTTCAAAGAACAAGCTAAAAGGTTTTAGTGTGAGCAGTAGAAACCTTGTTTTCCTGTGTAGTATCTCCCCAGTGTCTTTGTCCTTCTTGTGAATATTCTTCTGCTCATGTCCCATGAGCACTGGACTGGGGAGAGGTGGGGTGGGATTTGTCTTGTCCTGCAGGACGATCCCTACTCCTTATGGGATGTGTGATGTTATGGATCACATAGAGGAGAGGACTTCCATCTGTTTTAGCTTTTCCTCAGTTTACCAAGACTACTAAATAAGGAAAGTAAAGTGCTGGTTTTAGTCTTCAAAAAAGAAAAAGAAAGAAAAAAGTCCTTGTGCGTACAGAGAAATAACAATAATTTGTCAACTAACTTAAATATCAACTGCTTTTAGTCAGTCATTTCTGGGAACTCTCATTCCTCACTGTAATTCATCTCTTGAGAAAGATAAACTGGTTGCTGAAGAAGCATGTGAGATGAACTGCTTCCTACAAATATTACAAATGACCAAAGGAAACAAGGCTGGTTCTTAGGCTGACAATCTACATAAGTTGCATTAACTGCTCAGAATTTTGCTCTGGTCAAAATTTCCAGTCATAAATTATGGTCTTAAAAAAAAAAGAAAAAAAGGGCTTATGTAAAGCTGAGCTTGAACTTTTCTTAAAAGTATAATCATGACACAAAGTTGGTCTGCATCCATGAGAAACAAAAGCATTTGGTTTGACAAATTTTTGGCTTATTTTGAAGTTCATTGTAACACTGCCAGGCAAAGTTTATTGTCGAAGTGCTAAGACAATTCTGGTTTTCTGACCCATAATCCTGTGTTTTGCCTAAGAAAATGAGACTTAACATGACTGTGCTGTGTGCCAGGCTTTTGGCAGGTTTTCATCTCTTTACCCAGTACCTGCTCCGTTGTGTGTTTTTGAGGAAGGAAATGAGAGAAATGAAAATCAGCCTCTTTTCGGCATGATTGGTCACTTTGGTGGCCTCCAGTGTTTGAATGTTTGAGTCATTTCTTACAAAAGGCAGGTTGTAACTTTCAGCTTTTATCAATCTGTGGCCTTTCCCTCCGAATGCAGATTGTCTTGTTAGTCAGCCGTCTGTGTCTCGTGGCGATCCAAGTGCATTAATTGAAGCAGAATGCATCAGAAAGGAAAAGGACAGCAAATGGAGCATGGAGGAGCTACTGGGAAATTAAATAACCCAGATTTTTTTTGAAAGATTCCATAAAGCGGTAACTGATGAGACCACTGATTTTCTAGGAAACCTGGGGAAAGGATATGTGTGTAATATCAAAAAGGATTGCACCACTGCAGATAAACAAGAGGTTCTTGGGTGGATGCCCGTGTTTGATGCGAGGTGCACACGTGCTCTTAGCAAAGGAACATGTAAAGAGATGCAAATCTTCTCTTCCCCACAGCTGACCTTGTGTCCTCAGTATTTTTTTTTTCCTCTCAGTCTCCACATGCTGGCTGACACCACTTTCAACATACAGAGAAGAGAGAAGTGTTCTCTAGTAAGGATCACTCAGGTTCAGTCCTGTGGGCACCTTCTTTGAGGTTAGGGCCTGATAGCTTTAACTTGCTTTTTGGAGTTGAAGCCTCAGTTTATTTGCAAAATTCCCCTTTTATAGGGAGTTCACCCAAACTCACAGGAATCTCAGGACCCTCATTCCTCACATCATAAAATGATAGCATGATTTTTTTTTTATTTATTGTCACAGTGATTAGCCATTTATAATTGCAGTTTACATTCCAGACAAGGTATTTTTATGTGTGTAATTGGCGTTGCAGCCTTTTTTTTTTAAAGAAAAAGTCTTAATTGCATTTTTTTTTTTTTGTGGGGAAATAAGCACTTTGGCTTGTGGGTTTTGGTTTTTTTTTTTATGTCTATCCTAATCTCTTCATACAAGTGGAGCCTTTTAGTTCTCTTCTGAATAGTCAGAATTACTTAGCCCATGCTTTTGTAGGAAGAGCTTTGGTTTACTTCCTTGTCCTTTAATATCCTTGAACACCACCAGGTCTGCTGTCTACAGACACTTCCCCATGGTCACTACTGAACTCATCTAAATTATCAAAAACTTTCCTAAGGAACACAGGCAAATGAACATTGCATTTCTGTGCCTGTGTGCAGTTAGTGGTTACTTTGAGGCTCCACATTACCGTGTCCTTCTAATTGTCTAACAGAATCACCAGATAAAATACAGCCAAAATTTAATTGGCACATGCAATTTAGAATACATAAATCTACTTTTTATCCACAGCAAGGGGGAACTGCGTCCTGGGTAGTATCAAGAATGAAACTTAAATATATTGTAACACACAACTTCAGTGAAGGCTTTGATACAGCAGGTTTTCTCATGAGTTTGTGTCAGTGTTTTGCTTGCACACAGTGGAGAGTCTCTTGGGACATGCTCTGGAAGCAGCCTGCAGTTCTGCAAAGTGGAGGGGATTTTTGACCAGCTCTGATCACCCTCATGTGCCTTCAGTGTTCTTCAGGCACTCAGTTTGCATTTTGCAGTCTCAAAAGTCTGATAGCGTTGTCTGGGAGTATTCTGCTTATCACTTGTGTCAAGTCTATAAAACCAATGACATTTTGGAGCTGTAGGAGACATCAACTTTATAAGCCACCTCCACCATTTTGATGATGTGATACAGTACTTACATGCTTTATTTTTTCCTTCTACTTTGTTCCTACTATTTTATTTTCAATAATCCTACAGAGGGCAGTAGACGTCTGTGGGAAAAATTACACTTTTCCTTTGGATTGGATGTTTGGTAAAATACCAGTAGAAAAAAAAGTATTACCAGAGTTTCCCCATTTCTGCTTGAGATCAAAGGAAATGTTCATTACTCAGATTTATAAAGAAGGCAGGTTGATGTCAGGGTTCTCTTAGACGGTATCAGAAGAAGGAAAAAACCCAAGAATACATGCAAACAGATTGAGACAGTGAGGTGCAATAAATGATTTTTAATTGTGGTGTCCATATGGGCAGGAGAGTATGAAAAGTGTGTGTTCTTCTCCTGCTCCTTTTATTTTATTTTATTTCTCTCACATTTGGGGTAAACCCTTTTAACTTGGGACACTGTGTGTATTTAATAACTGGTTTTTAGTATGTAAATGGGAGTCACTGTGTTCACAAGGATACGTGATGACTGTTCAAGGGGCACACATTCCTTTAGGGGAAATCCTAAAGTCTGGAAATAGGAATAAAATTCTTCGGTATGAGAAGAATCAAACATTGGGGAAGTTTGTCCAGAGAAGAGGTCGGATTTCACTTGCTTGGAGGTATTTAGGACTTGCCCTGACAGGGTCCTGGCTAAGCTCATCTCAGGTTATCCAGGCTATCCCCATCTCCTGCTTTCAGGTGGAGGTTGGAAGGAATATCTCCAGAGGGTTCTTGTGACCTAGACTGTTACCACATTTTGATACCTACAAATACTATTTCCTTGTAAATTGTTTTCTTAAGTGTAAACTACTTTAAAATGGGAAGAGATACTAAGGCTTTTTGAAGGACAGTTAAGGAATTTCTTTCCTCTTAACTTTTTAACTCCACATTATCAAAATAGGACTGACTACCATCAGTAGAATGTTAGCAAGGAAATGTCACCCCCCACTCCAGTGAGCAAGCTGGTGTGTGGTTACACATGCCACATGAGTGCCAAAAATGTGTGTACTCTATATGTGGGCAGTTATATTTATCAGGTTCAAGAGGCCAGGGCATCAAGTTCAAGGGCATGGTTCAAGAGGCCATGGCAGATCTTGTCAGAGCTCTAGCAGGAAGGACTCTTCAGAGTTAAATCAGTGTCTTCATGTCAGCTTTTCTAGGAAATCCATATTTATTTCTCTAAATGCCCTCTTGCAGAAGAGTAGAAAATCCTAAATCTGGAAATGAGCCATTGGAGTTTCTACTCCTGATGATAGAAATGTTTCATATTCAGTCCTGTATTGATATATAAACGCATGAAAATACACTCTGTGCCTTGGTTCTTTGTGATATTGAGCTTGTCTTGAGCTCAGCGTTGCTTAAGGTCATTTAAAAATGGCAGATTTGGGTTGTGTCAAACCCTCAGACTCGATTTTAAAAGGCTACTTTAGCAGCTGAGTGGTGGAGGAGGGCGAGAAACGTGCATAAGGAGATCAAACCTCAGAGTTCTTGTGGGTAATGTCTTGAAGGCTAAGATATTCAGTAGCATTCAAATGGGCTTGGAAACAGAGGGATGCTGATGAAACAAGAGCTCTGCATGAACAGAGCTTTGGAAAATCTCCTCTGCAGTTTGGTGCTTAAAGGGTTCATTTATGTTCTTTGTCTAACAGAGAGGTCATAAACTTCCATTATTACCTGCGAGAAGATATCTGTAGTGACATTTATAGTAATAACAGTTCCTCCTTATCTCAGTAGATAGTGTGTGGGTATCCATTTCTCAGGAATTTGATATTAGCCCAATTAAGACCACAGATGGGATAGAAATGTTAAGAATGAGGGTGTTTAGCCATTGGAAGAGATTAAATCAGACATAATGAGTCAAAATTGAATATGTGCTCAGAGCTGGTGTTCATACAGAGGTTCCAGTTTTGGCTCAGAAATTACTGAGCCCTTTTGTCTTTAAGATCAACATAGATGATCTGGAAAATTTTCCTGAATGAAAAAACCTTTCATTAAAGCACATTTAAAATGGAGGACAAATCTTCTTTAATAGCTTTATGTAAAATGAGATGAAATATTTTGACATTCTGAATGACTGGATTTGGCTCCTGTAGCAAGTAAAGGATAACCAAGTGGCATTGCACAAACTTCCTTGCTGGAAACCTTCTGTTTAACCCCATACAGTTTTTCCACTCCAAATAAATTATTAATTACAAAGAGAGACAAAACCCAGGCTTTTGCCTTTGTGCCTAGTAACAGTGTGAGAGCTACAAAGCCCAGAAGTGGGGAAAAAAAAGCTCTGAGACTTACCAAGCACGACAGAAATTTGTCTTGGAGCATGTAAAAATTTCTTTCTACCCATTTATAGAAGCATTCAGCCTGAATGGGAAAGGGAAGGCTTTTTATGGCTTCAGGTGCAGGGGTAGTTATCAGGATAGTTGCAGCAGGGAGCTGGGATGTTAGATGCAATTCCTGTGGCATGGAGCCAGCTGACCTAGTGCTGGCAGAAGGTCACTGGGATGGCTGAGCAGACTCTTTTCACAATGGGCTGTTTGACAAGGGCAGCTTGTGACAGGATGTGGGGGAATGACTTTAAACTGACAGAGGGTGGGCTCAGATTAGATTTTAGGAAGAACTTTTTTAACTCCGGGGGTGGTGAGGCCCTGGCACAGGTTTTCCTGTGGCTGCCCCATCCCTGGAAGTGTCCAAGGCCAGGCTGCATGGGGCTTGGAGCAACCTGGGATAGTGGGAGGTGTCCCTGCCTGTGGCACAGGGGGTGGAACTGGATGAGCTTTTAGGTCCCTTCCAACCCAAACCAGCCACTGTCCTGTGATTCTGTTGTTACAGTAAGTCTTACCTTTTAAATTACATCTTTTACTGATCAAAGACCCGCTAGTCCTGAAGTGTTCAGGTGCTTGAACACTTCAGGTTCAGTGTTCAGTTCACACAAACCCCCAAAGTCATTTTTTCTCCAGTGCTCCCTGCTGAGTGAGTCACTGCAGCGTCCAGTGGCACACAGACAGGACATAAATGTGGAATTTTAAGCCTGGTGTCTCAGCCCATGTGCTCTGTAGGCTGAGGATTTCCAGCTGAGGACTCTTCTTGCACTAAAGTTGATGCTGAAAAGGCACTGGCCCTTTTGGTACCATCTGCCAGGTCATCCCTGAACCTGTTTTCAGCTGTGCCAGTGGATTGGTGCTGGGCCCAGCTCTGCCAGGCTGCTGGGAAGGCTGGGGGAGAGGTGGAGTGAGGAAAGTTTTGGGAACCAGGACCAGCAGAAAGGTTTTAGCAGTTCACTTGAGACTAGCAAAAATAAGTAGGGTTTCTGAGGTTGAAAGATCCCTGTGCTTATGGATGAATAGTATATGGGTGTCAGAAAGATAGGAAGTGATTTTGTAGACTGAAACAGTTGGCTCATGCAACAGTTAACAGTAAGTTAAATTTTATTTATTTATTCATTCATTCATTTATTTAAATTTTTTAGGTAGCCCTAACTTTCTTCATGACTGAAAATTGTGTTCTTATAGGCTTAGAAAAGACTTCCTCTCTTTGACTTTTTGGAAGTTACTTTCACTCCTGTTCTGTATCCATCCTGGGGTTGGTATTATTTTTAGGTTTCTCTTTCTTTAGAAATGAATCTAATAATTTCTTATGAAATTAATCTAATGTTTAATGAATCTAACATTTACTTTTGAAATGACGACTTGATAAGACTGCCAAATTCACTAAGATTAAAAGGATTGCAGAAGTGGAAAAGATTTTCTATTTTTAAAGAGCCATAAGTCCATAAACTACGAAACCAGTTTGCCCACACTTTGAAATTTTCACTGGGAAATAAATGTGATTGTCTCAACAGCGTGAAAATAGGATAATTACTTAAATTTCAGTCATTCCCCCCTGTAAAAATGTACCAATGCTTTATTTAGGCCAGACATGAAGCAAACATCATAATTCTGCTTAGTATTTAGGGTGCTGCCTCTGTGCTCCCCTGTGCTGGCATTCAAGAGATGCTCTGGTTTTACTGACCAAGGGTTTTCCCTGTAGGTCTGACAGATGTAAAATAAATGTACAGAATTTGTCTCAATAAACCCATTACCAGAGTAGTGGGTGTTTTCTGTTGTTCTGCTGTGTGCAGTACCAAAAAACAGGTGCTGGAGTAACCCTATCCAGTTTTCTAAATATAGTATACATTGAAGGTATCTACCAAATGCTTGGGGGGATTTCTTTTGCCTTGAATATAGCACAGTGATCACGAATTTGATCATTGAAGAGTAAAAAAAAGGCAGAGAGAAAGGAAGGACCTTGAGGTAATCTGAAAAATATGCTGAGGAACCTGGTGCTTTCTTTTGTTGAGTCATCACTTTGAAGTGCAGATATGGCTCCTGGCTTTCACTCTGCTTGAAGAGCTGTGCTTCAAATTTTAACAAGCTTGCAGCTTACGCTACACATTTGTAGAATTGCATTGGTAAAGAACATGGGGAGTCTGCACTCCAGCTCTGAAGGAAAATCAACCGTACCTGTGTGGAAAACACCTGCACCTGACAGGTGTTCACAAGCCTGTTCTGAAATGCCTCATGACAGGGACTTGACCATCTCCTAAACTGTATCCCTTCCAGTGTCCGTTTGGTCTTAAAAATAGCTAAAATATTAAATTATTGTTAAAAATACACACATAAAGCCATTCTGCGTGGCTAAAAATAAGGCATATTTTTGTTCTTTCTTGATCTCTGTCCTGTTTGTGAGAGTCTTCATGTATTTGAAGGCTTAAAATGTCTCCTTCGGCCTTTTCTCTTCTAGACTAAGCAATATTTACTACTCCATCCTTTTTCTTAGAGGTTCCTTGTGATAAACCTCTTTGATGTGATAAATCTCTTTTATGTCTTGATGGTCTCTGCTGGCCCCTTTTCCAGCCTGTGAATCTCTTTTAGGGGGGTGCTGAAGCTGGACACAGCACTCCACCTGATGCCTTGTTTTGCTGCTGAAGAGCATGGAGTAGTTAAGTCCTGTTCATCTGACTGAATCTGGCATTTAAAAATATGTCCCCTTCTACCCAGACAAAGCCTGGCTGAAGGTTTAATCATGGCTGAAGTGGAGCTTTACAAGACCACAGGACTTTGAACATAGTTGGTATAAGCTTTAGAAATACGTGAAACAAGCCAAAAGTGTATTTAAACAAAGTTTCAGGGGAAAAATATACCCTAAAAAATTAGCCAGTGACATGTTCTTTACAGTACAGTTCATGAGAATAAAAAATCCTGAGGTTTGAAGTAAAATTTAACCTTGAGAAGCAGCTTCTTGCCCAGTGTACATCCGCACAGCTGCATTGGAGGTGGTGGAACCACGTTAATTTGTACCAGCTGAAGAGCTGGTCCAGCATTTCGTGGCCTTTGCAGGGCCTACATGTTTCCTTTTAAAATAAATATTTACAATTTCTCCTAAATTTATTGCTGGGTGCAGCATGCTGGGAAAACAGCCACGGAAAGAAAGGTTCACTATTAAATCATGGGAGAGCAAAGAGTCTGGCTACATCCCAGACTTCCCCAAGTGCCAGCATGTTTCTGCCACATCTGTAGAAGCCCCTTCTCTTTGGGTAGGAGCATTGTTCAGCCTTCCTGGGCCCTTCCATCTGTGGCTTCTCTGCTGAGCCTTCTGCCTGTTCCTCATCCAGAACCAAATACTCCTGGAGAATCTGTGACTGGCAGCAGAGAACTGAAAGGAAGAAGACCCCACCATCAATTGCTGGTTTGGGTACAAAGGGACAGCATTTCCTCACTGCAGCTCTCAGAGCACTGATTTTCACAGTGCCTGTTTCATACAACCTGCAGGAGAGATGTGTCAGAGCAAGGCTGCTAACTGTTCTCATTGTCCACTCCAGCTAAGTGTAAAATCCAATGAAGGACTCCATAACAGCTTCCTGCCTGGAATTCATTAATGCTTTTGAATAAGTCTGTTGTGAGAAGTCTTGGGGGATTAGTTTGTACAAATAGTGAGAAGGAAATGGAGAAGAATGAACAAGAATGGTGTTTGTCTGGTATAAAATGGAGAGTGCAACTTGTTTTGAATGGCACAGTAAACTTGGTTCCATCATTTTTATGATCATCTAACTGGTCAATAGAGGTCCCTCCAAGCTTTCTTAGGCATTCATGTCGACAGCATTTTGAATTTTACAGTAAATAAACAAAAACAACAAGGAATTCAAATGTCTTAGTTGGTTATGGCGAGACAATGAGAAAAGGGGCTGCCTGTGCTCCAGTTTTATTTCCCCTCACCTCAGCAAAAATGCTGAGTCTTGGCTAAGTGAGCTAGCCAACAGCAGAACCGTTGTTCCATGTGCTGGAGCTCTGTGTGAATGGAGGCAGCTTCACAGAAACAAGTGGAAGTTGAGTTCCTGGCATATCCAGAGGCTTTGGTGAGGGTTTTCAGAGCTAGAACACATTTCTGTGAATGCCTGGAGCTGCTGTTGAAGTCAGAGCGTTTACAGCACTGGGATTGAAGAAGTAGGTACGATGGACGGGAGGAAAAATATGACGGAGTGAAGGTAAATTTTGTGTTGTGTCACGGTAAATTTAATCACTGTTAAAGGGAAAATCAGTGGGCAGAAGTTGAAGGAAACAATTGTGCTCAATTAGACAGGGTCCTGAGCAACCTGGTCTAGTGGAAGATACTCCTGCCCATGGCAGGGAGATGATCTTTAAGGTCTCTTCCAGCTACGGTTCCTGCTGTGATTCTAAGGTTTTATATTCAGCAAAGCAAAAATGTTCCCTATTCAGGCTTTTCTCAGGTTATGCAGAACTTCCCTATCTGGCAATTTCTGCTTTAAAAAAAAAAAATAAAATTCTGTTGGGTTTTTTGTGGTCCAGAATAGAAGCAAGAACAGAAAGCTTCCACCATCCTGTGGGGTGGAGGCCGTGCCCACCCCAGGCTGGTAGTGACACTCAGCCAGTGTCTTCCTGCCAGCTGCACTTCTCCCAGTGTTACAACTGAAATGGAAATGGAAATTTCTGTGGGCCACAAGTGCTGTGCTTATTTTGAGGAGGGACTGTGTGCCAGGTCGTTCTTTTTGGGAATGTTCTGCTCTACCTGCTCGTGGTGTGGGTTATGGAAAGATTGGGATTTTTACAGTCAGCTCCTGGCAGGAATGCAGACAGATCCATACTTACAGGGTTTGATAAATGATCATTGAAGAAGAGAACAACTCAGCTTAGAAAAGTTCTTCTCTCTAGGACTTTATGTATATAGTGCTTTGAAGGAGAATCTTCTAGTGGATGGGAAGGGTCAAGATTCACCATTTATTCTTCTAGATGGGAAATTATGAAACTACCACAGTGGTTTCTGCAGTTCTGACACTCTAATGTCATAGGGCAGAGCTGCTTTTGTTTCCTAAATTAGAATCTGGTTGTGGATTTGCTTTTAAATCTGTTATCTAATCTATAGGCTGGGCTAAAAGATATTTCTCTTCATAAGAACTTACTTTTCCCATAGCTGTGAAATAAAAAAAATAAAAGTTTGTTCATTCAAAATGGGTAAAAATGCTGTTAAGTTCTTGACCCTCCTAAGGAGAGTAACTATGAGAACATCCTTTGTCTGTGTGTTGCCTTTCATGCTTACAATGATGGCTTTTGAAAGTTTTCAGTTATAGCAAATCGAAACTTACTTAGAGTGAACATGACAAATGATGGGAAATTGCATATATTTTCTCCTGACCTTATTATAACATAAGCTCTCAAAGACTTCTGTGGAAGAATTAAATCATAAGCCTTCAGATTCTTCTTTTTTTTCTACTTCACAAATGGGTGGGTTTGCAGATGCAGTTCGGTCTTTGCAGGAGCAGCTAAAATCAGATTTACCCATGCTACAGTGTGTATTGGCATTGGAACTGGACCACCAACATCTTTTTTAACAGGAACACTAGGAGCAAAATAGATTTCAGGCCAAGATTTGACTTTGAAAAGAGGAAAGTGATCATTATTTATTGTAGACTGTAGCTTGGGTTTGAAAACATTTCTTTTATAGTCAGTTTTAGTTAATGCAGGTTGCTGAAGAAAGAAAATACCTCCCTCACAAAGGAACACATGGGAAATAATAAGCTTATTAATTGAATGCATGAAACCTGCTCCCCTTTTCATGAAAGAAGGGTCTATGCTATGCTGAATAAAACTTTCCCCTTTGCATGCTGATGTGTTCTCCACAGATTGGTGTTGCTGCTTCATTAGGAAGCGCAGCATTTGAAGCTGCGTTCTGGCAGCAGAGCTCCTTTTGCTTACCAAACTTGGCCAGGGGAGTAAAAGAGCCAGCACTTGTTCGTAAGGAAGAGACAGAGAATCTGAAAAACTGAAGTTTTCTTAAGCTGGAGCAGTTTTTCAGGAGAGTGTTTTAGGGTGAACCTTTTATTTTTGGCAGTGCATGGTGCAATGCAGTAAATCATTCGAGGACATTCAGTTTCCAGTTTCGCTGTGTTTGACCCAAGTACAAATCAAAATCCACCATATTGTGTAAGAAAGTACCTTCCTCCCTTTCCCAAAGTGTTGCTGCTTAACCGTAGACTTCGTGAATCTTTTTCATTCATTTCAGGTGTGTAGCATCCAGTATTCACAGAATTCACTTTGTAGAAAATGTTAAGCAGACACTCTGAAAATTACATTACTCTTGCAATGTATTCTACTTTTTTAACGTTACAGTCATAGTATTGTCCTAATTTTGCCTTCTCTGATATGTCTGTAAATGGAGATGCACTGTGCTCCTCCTACGCCACTGGCAACAGAAGCAAAATTCACTTCCAGACAGGAGGGTGTGTGTGGGGGCGTTGGGACAAAGAGAGCATTGTGTTTATAAACAAATAAACTGGAAAAAAAACATATTTTAGCCAGTGACCAAACATAAATTAACAAATAAGTAGATTTCCTGAAAACGTTTAAAAAAAAAAAGAGGGGAAATTAAAAAGTTCTAGATTTTGCTGGGAAATAAATTCTGAGCGATGCTTTGGGATTTGGAAAACAAGCCATTCCACTTGATCCAAGTGAAAACAGCCAAGCATCTTTTCCCAGAGGTCTGTGAACTGGAGCACTCATCTGTGCTATTAGGATGTAGGTCCCCAATCAGCCAACCCCTTCCATTTACCTCCAGAAGAGCCTTGTGGAGCTGGTCAGAGCCCTGTTTTGATGTGGTGGCCTGTGCTGCCTTGCAGTGACCTAACATCCAGCTCGGTGTCTGAGACAGGGCCAGAGTCCCCAGGCAGGTCATGGACCTGGCTCTCAGGTCCCTCTTGTCTCAGGTGGGTGGCTCTGGACTCCCCAGTGCTGGGGAATGCAGGCTGGCTTTGCTCATCCCATGCACACATTGCCTTATTGTTCTCAAGCTGCTGTGAAGCACGTGTTGGAGAAGGCAGATTCCTTTCCTAAGAAATCTTCTCAGTTGTCTGCGTGCTCCGACCCCAAGCCGAGTTTTTGTGCCTGCTGATGTTGTACTAACAGGGTGTACAGCCAGCTTTTCTACTTTACAGATACAAACCTTACTGGTCATTTTCATTGTGTCACCCTTTTATTGCTCCAGTCCTGTTTTTCTGAGCAAGTGAAGGCTTCCCTGCCCGTATTGATCAGTGCATTGGGTCCCTCCCTGGTTGTGAATCCATCCTCCCTGTTCATGAATCCCAGACAGCTCTGATGATTTCTGGGTATGGCTGTTCTTAGTGCTGAGATTTGTTTAGCACGATGAGGCCAGAAGACATGTGGATTAGAAAGTTAGTGTTGAAAGTACTGTCAATCTCCAGTTCCTATAGCAATGTCCCAATGTTGAGATGGGCTATTACTGTTTTTAAAAATAATCTATACAAATTAACTGTACAGTACGTACAATTGGGTTTTCACTTCATTGCTGGACGTCTCCTGTGGAAGGCAGGCTGAGACAAAGGCTGGCTTGTTCTGAGTGTGCAAAAGGAGCCTGGTGTGGTTTGGGGATGGGAAGTGGACTGTGATGAGCAGGAGAACTTCAGGAAATGAAAACAAAAACAAAGCAGCAGTGTACGGTAAGAGGCATGAGGGAAAGAGCAGTGGTGCAGCTTTTGAAAGCAGAGTGAGGAGCTTTGCTGGCAGCCTGTGAAGAGGTTGTCACCTTCCTTCCTTTCCCCTCTCTGTCTGTGTCAGGGCACTGTGTCAGGTCACTGCTCCTGTTTCCACTGGGAGTCTCTGGGACTCCTCCCACAGAGTTGGAATGCCTGGAAGTGCTCACAGAAAGGTGCAGGTGTGGTGCTTAGGGATGTAGTGAACTAAGTGGTGGGCTTGGCAGTGCAGTGTTAATGGTTGGACTTGGTCTTGGCTGTCTTTTCCAACCTTAATGGTTCTCTTGATTCCTGTGCCATTATCTCTTTGGTCCTCCTTAACACATTGGGTTGAATTCAGCAGGCTTGAGCAGAGCAGTGAGAGAAGTTTATTGTTAAGGAGTCTCTAATACTCTTAGTAACCCGATTCTCTGCTAAGTCAGGAAGATGTATGTGACTTAAATTCTCTGAATCCTACACCTTTATCTCTTTGGTCCTCCTTAACACATTGGGTTGAATTCAGCAGGCTTGAGCAGAGCAGTGAGAGGCCAGATGGCATCACTGTTTGGGATATTTGGTGGCTTGGTTTTCCCTCTGTACTAGAGTCAAATAGGAGTGATGCCCTGGTAGTCAGCAGGCTGGCACGAGGTTAAAAGCAGTGTCATTCCTGTCCGTGTCTGTAATCCAGCTCCTGACTCCTTCCATCTCCATGTGGGTACTTTGCCATAGGAAAAGGACTAGCAAAACTGGCCAGTATAATAGTTACTGGTTAAGAGTCCTGGAAACCTTCTGACTTCAGTAATGTTTTTTTAAAGTATCATTAGTTCCTGCTATTCCACTTTGTCCATAACCATGTGAAATGGCTGAGTTTATTGTTAAGGAGTCTCTAATACTCTGAGAAACCTGATTCTGTGCTAAGTCAGGAAGATGTATGTGACTTACATCTTCAGTAGATCTGGTTTGGATCAGAGGAGGGAGGTTAACAGAGCCGTATCTTCACTGAGCAACTGAAAGTGAAGCAAAACAGCCCCTGTGTGGCTGCAGCAGCTCGTGATTTACAGGGCTGGATTCACAGGGCTGCTCCTGCTGCCGAGAACGCACGCTCTCCGCTGCTGTTGATTTTTGAATTAAAAAAATGCAGCTCTGTACACAGTTTACTTTTGTACTAGAGGGCAGGGAAATGTAGGTAAGAGCCGTTAATCCCCAGCAGGCTGCTGGGCAGGCGAACAGACACAGATGACAAAATTTAATTGGAAACATGAGCAGTTTAACAGAAAACATATTTGTGTTAATTGAGAGAGTAACATCTCCAAAAGGGAAACTCTGCAAAGAGAAACTGATTCAGAGGAGAAGTGGCCACTGGTAGGTGAGTGTGATTTTTCAAGCTCTCTTTAGGCTCGGAACTAATTTCTTAATGAGAACAAATAACATTAGGAGGAACTAACTAAATAAAAGATTTGTTTTCTCTGTGGGGGAGGGCTGTGCAGTTACTACCACAAGTTTCTCATACAGCTGTATTAGGATATGTAGTAATACTTAATTTAGGTTCTTTACAAAAGGGTACAGTTGGTTTTATTTTTGTACATGGAGTTTTCTTCTACCTTTGCATTATGAAGATATTACCACCCCCACCCCCAATAACTGAAGGGACTTAAGTTTTACTTTTTTCCTTACTCCTGCATTTTTTAATGTTTGAGGTTTTTCTAAGAATCGAACTTGGAGCAAGCATTTTGCCAAAATGAGAGGGAGCCCTTAGTTACAAAATAGTGCTGTGTTTTCGCTAATGAAAAAGTATTGTGGACTTAATAAGGGAGAGCACATTGCAGAACACATTTTGGTTTGAATTGGAAGAGATTCTTTTTCTTCCTTCTTTTTCTTGAAACAGCAAGTAAATGTAAATTATACAGTAGGAGCTCATTGCTTTTCTGCTGGGTAGGAAAAGAAAACTGGCTTTTATTTTCTCGGAATTTCACTGGTGTTGAAAATACTGATGTGTCTTTTTAATGTTATCAGTGTGAAATTCTTGATGTTTCATTACAGAAAGAATCTCACGGTAGCTCTAACACCAGGTACCACCGTGTTGTTTTTTTGGGGTTGTTCTCCGTGTTTTTTCTTCCAGAGCCTGCAGACAGCACGGCCTCCCAGCCCACAGGAATGAATGAAAATGTCTCATCCTCAGTTCAAAGCTGCGGCAGCGCTGTTCCTTGCAATAACTCCTCAGCCATCCCTCAGCCCAGCTCTGCTATTAAACCTTGGCGCAGCAAGTCCCTCAGTGCCAAGCACACTGCGACGTCTTCCATGTTATCCGTGAAGCAGCCGGCAGCGGAGCCTCCAAAGCCGCCCTCGGAAATCGCCAAAACAGCTCCCAACGGCCAGAAATCCATGCTGGAAAAGCTAAAACTCTTCAACAGCAAAGGGGGTTCCAAAGCAGGAGGGACAGCTCTGGAGGGTCCGGGCTCTCGGGACAACAGCTGTGAGAAGCTGGAGGCGCTGCTCAGCTTTGAGGAGAGCGAAGAGATCGATGCCACCAATCAGAATGTCAACAACCCGGGATCCATGTCCAGCAGCCCCAAAATTGCACTCAAGGGAATTGCACAAAGGACTTTCAGCCGCGCGCTGACTAATAAGAAAAGTTCTCCAAAGGGTAATGAGAAGGAGAAAGAGAAACAAAAAGAGAAAGAAAAGGATAAAAGTAAAGACATTACAAAGAGAACGTCCATCACTGAGAAGCTGGACCTGAAGGAGGAGCCTAAAGAAGAACAGACAGCACTAACAACAACAGCAGAGATGCCAAAAAAGTCCTCCAAGATCGCAAGCTTTATCCCTAAAGGAGGGAAGCTGAACAGTGCCAAGAAGGAGGCCTCTGCCCCTTCGCACAGTGGAATACCAAAACCAGGAATGAAAAACACCCCAGGGAAATCCTCAAGTGCCCCCGTTCCCGCAAAGGAAGGCGAGAGGAGCCGTGGCGGCAAAGCCAGCTCGGGGCTCTCCCATCAGAAGTCCCAGCTGGACAGCCGTCATTCCAGCTCCTCCTCCAGCCTGGCCTCCTCGGAGGGGAAGGGTGCCGGGGGCCTGCACAGCAGCAGCAGCAGCCAGGCCGTGGGCGGGCCCGCGGTGACCACCCACACCACGGGCAGCAACACCGTGAGCGTGCAGCTACCTCAGCCCCAGCAGCAGTACAGCCACCCCAACACCGCCACCGTCGCGCCCTTCATGTACAGGTACGGCGCACGCCGCGGGGGCCCTGGGGAGTGGGGTCGCCAGGAGGGCCCTTCTGGACGCTTCTGTGTGAATGCTACGTGACGGGGAAGTTCCTTGCTTCGAGAGTGTAGGCAGCCCGTGCACCTTCACCAAAGCTGGTGGTGAAGGCGGAATGAGAAGTTGCGATAGACGGGTGTGGCAGCTCTGGCTTCTTTGTTTCCTTGCCAAGGTCGGGATGAGTAATACACGGGAAATGTAGGTTTCGAGTTGGGACTTGGATTTATTATTTTTTTATCTATCTATCTATCTATCTATCTATCTATCTATCTATCTATCTATCTATCTATCTATCTATCTATCTATCTATCTATCTATCTATTTTTTATTATCTATTTACAGACTCACGAGCTGTGAGCTCTTAACTAGCAAGTTAGAGAGACGAGGTGAAATGGAGTCTTCTAGCTCTTTCCAAGGTTATTTCAGCACTAATTACCCAATAACGAGGTGACACCTATATTATTTATACTTTTGACCCAATAATGACCATCCAAGGCCAGCAATGCGGACCTTTTTCACCCCAGCTACATAAAACCACCTAAACCCATGAAGAAGAAGGACTTAGACTCTAATGCCCAAAATCCTCCATCTAGACACACATGTGTTACTATCTACTAAAATCCCCAAATCCAAGTTTCCACAGTTCCAACAGACAGGAGGGGGAATAATGGTTGTATCCAGGCCTACTAGCAGGAAACAGGACAAGCTCCGTGACCAGGTGCTGCTCTTCCAAAGGGTACAAGAAGGTGCATCAGGTTTGTTTTGGCACCGTAGCTTTGAAAGTTGTAACATTGCCAAGGCACACATGGGGTCTTCATTGTGGCTGACTGTGGTGGAGCTGCCTCACTATAAGCAGGAATTGGAAATTAACAAAAAAAAAAAAAAAATTGAAATTAAAATCCTTTTGTTTAAGTAAGGCCAGACAAGAAGTCTGTGGTGTTGTATGGGTTAACCCTGAGATAGGAAAAGAGCAGCCAAGTGAAGTCACAGCTAACCTCTCTCTAGTCTGTTTTTTGAAGCACCTTCTGTTTGGCAGTGACAGTAGCAGATACATAGGGAAGTATCCTAGGCACAGTAGGGAAATAAGGAGGGAAATCAGTAGCAGAGATTATTAAAGACACAGCATGACTGGGACACAAGTTTCTCAGCCAGAGGGTGGGATTTTTGGTTTGGACAGCCATCTCATGGGGGTTTTCTGGCACTGCTTAGCTCCTTCATAGGAAGAGGATGGAAGTGTTTGCTCTGTCTTCATCATCTTCTTGCTGCTTATGATCTGAAAGGTCTTTCTCACCTCCTTCCCTTCCTTAAGGTGTGTCCTTTCTAGGCTAAGGTATCCTAGCCTCTTTAGTTTTCACTTGTGAAGATTTTGTTCATGATCTTTGGTCATTTTTGTTGCCCTGTCCCATGTTTTTTTCAGCTCTACTGTGCACAGTCTTTGCCTTGGATCTCTTGGCAGATGTAGCATAAAAAATGGTCGGCCACATTTTGTAAATAAGAGTGAATGTCAGTGGAATGAACCTGAAGGAGAGGGATGCCAAAGGCCTGTGTAGGGATGCAGAATGGGAAGAGCAACCCTTGAGTCTTCTGGCCCATTTGAGAATTCTCCCTGTGTGTATGGAATTAAATGCCAGGGCACCTGGGAAGCAGAAACTTTCAGAGAAGGGTTGTTTGGTTTATTACTACAGTGTCCCCTCATTGTTGGTATTGATCTTAGTCTGAACACAGATATCATCTAAAATGTAAAAGCAGATGCAATCTATACAATTTTCTATAATCTAAACGTACTGATAAACTCCACACAGTATTTACTTGACCTTTTACCAAAACCAGGGATGAAAACTACCTGTTGGCAGCTGGAAAGTTGAAAAATATTGTTTACTTTTCAGCACTGGAGGAAAAAAAGGCCAAACTCTGTAATCACGTTAGCTTTAAAAGGAAAGAGAAAAGTCAGATCATATTGGTTTGCAAGGCAAACCTAAAACATTATTATATTTACTATCCAGACATTATTTCAATCTGCAGAACGCACTTGTTAATGCCCTGCAGTAGAAGAAGGCTCAGGTGTTTTCTCACATCATTTAAGGTTACTTTAATCTGTACTTTTCAGCTGCCTGTAGACTTTTTGTTTGGGTTTGATGGGGTTTTTTTAAAGCAAAAGACATAAGAAATTGTCCTGCATTTTGTATAGGGTTGTCACGGGCAGAAAGGGAGCTTCAGACAAAAGTTTATTAGAGCAGCCCTCCCATTGAGTCAGGAGCTGCAGAAAGGGTCCCCTTGCTTTCTAAACTCCTTCTCAGAGAGGAGCCTGGGTGCAGCTGAGTCCAGACTTGGCACCAGACTTTTGTCAACTTTGTTCATGTCTAAAGGATTATATAGGTGTAATTGAACTTCATATAACACAGCTGTCCTGTAGGATCAAGGATGGCAAACCAGATATATTTATATGAAAATAAGTGATTTATTTTGATAATGATTAGACTAATAGTTCTCAATCAGAATTATTTACTACATGGTAAAGGCAGCTGTGATTACTAGTATAGTATAATTCACTGTTTTGGAAACAATACCAAAGGAATTATGTTAAAGTTATATTAAAAGCAATTACTCAGTAGAGATTGATGTTACCCATACCAATGACTGTGGGCACATCTCTTTTGCTCCCCCTCCAGGATGTCCCCACTCCAGGGAGGACTCTGCACACACTCCAAGGAGGGGTGTGTTGAAGGCCTTCCCATTAAAGAGTGGGATTGGGCTTTTATAGGTCACAAAGTGACCATCAGTCACGAGTGTCCTGGCCAGCTGTGCCAGCCCAGCATCTCTGCTTATCAGTGGTATCACTGTTGGTTCCTTTATCAGGTGCTTCACCAGGTCTGCCACATCCTCACCTCCCTGTCAGGAGGTTGAACTTTGGGGTTGATGAGTCAGGCTGGTTCCAGCATTATTCAACACCAAAAGCAGCAGGAGGCCCCTTCTCCTTCTGCCACAGAGAGCTCTGTAAATAGGGCATTGTTCCAGTTGTTCTACCCCCACTCCAGGCAGAGCATCCTGCTCCAAGAGTCAGGTGAAATTAAGAACATTGCAATAATAATTCTCCACTTTTTTACAGCACTCACCCTTGGGGCAGGAGAACTTCCAGCTGCCTGTTGGTGTGGCTCTGTGAGCAGAACAATTAGTAAATTGAAATTTACACAATTAGTAAAGTGAAATGAGTCACAGTATCTTACTGAAATCTAACAACCAATCCTTACATCACTTTTGATTACCTGGCAGCCATAAATCAGACAATAAATTGGAGTTTGAAGTTGATTTTGCCCAGTCATTTTGTTTAAAGTGGAAGTGATATTGAAGGGAACCTAGCAGGAGTGTAACGTGCCATCACGTGCTCCCTGCGTTGTCTTCATGCAATGCAGACTTTACTGGAGAGGATCCGATCAGCCACAACAACTGATGTTATTGATTAATAAAATATATCTGGAAATCCAAGTGTTTTAAGACCCCCCCATCTGATGAGCTCTGAAGCCTATCTTCGACTATGAATTTTTTATTTTTTACAGCTGAGTGCTTGTTTCCATTTCTAGGACATAATTCAACATGGGACTAATGAATTATGTAAAATCAGTCTGCTGGTCTGTTCTGGAGAGTGGGACAGAGTGGCTGATGGCAGGTGCACTCGTCTCGTCACTGTACTGGAGATACTTTGGATGGAGAGTGGCTGCACATCCCTGTTTTGTTTTGCTTTCCAGATCTCAGACAGACAATGAAGGGAACGTGACAGCCGAGGCCAGCACAGGAGGGGTCAGCATGGATTCTGCTCTTTATGTCAAAACTGCCCAGCCTGCCCTCGAGGACCTCTCAGGTAAGTCTTGCAGCATGACCCATTACTGACTGTGGTCTGGGTAAATAAGAATGGGCTAGAGCAAGCTGATTTTATTCCTAATGCTTTAACTCTTAATAACTATATTTCATTCAGCTCTTCAGCAATGGAAACAACAAATTATTCATCAATAATTTGAACTGTAGATGCTTAAGTTCAGCACAAGCGTGCTCCCCAGATTTCTTGACATCACCAGGAATTCTGCCTGCTTGATGTTTTTCTTGGAAATGTGCAGCATTTTTAAGGATTAAACTACTACAAGGATCCTAAGTATTCCCAAGCATTGTTTCATTTTAAAAACTTCATTTTGGAGCTTACAGAAGAGACTGTTATCTTTTCCTTGATGTTTTTGTTTGGAGGAACCTCAGTATCACTCACATGAATCTCATCAATTTGAGAAATAGCCTTTGCAGCAATGGGGCACCAAAATCCGCACTCTGTTGTGTCCAGCATACAGGAGCTGAAAATGGTTGTGGCTAGAAAATGGGCAGTCTAAATTAGAAAGTAGCTGGTTTATTTATCTAGAATTCCTGCTACTGCAAGAAGTATAAAATAGTTAGCAAAAAAATTGAAGCTTATCAGTATAACAAAGTGATTTTCAGCTACCATATTCTGTTAGAAGCTACTAGGTTCTGCTAATGTGATCTAAAATGTGTTTTTGAAGTCACAGTCTGATCTCCTCCATTTCAGCAATATCTATGACTTTAGTTACTGTGTGCTATTGCAGGATATCTCATCTGTAGAATATCTCAGTTTTTTCCATCTACTTAGTCCTGGTGTCCCCCAGTTTAATGTGGGATTTGAAACCAAATGCCCTCTTTGGAAAAGTGACTTAGCCAAAAGTCCCACAGTGAGATTAATTTCATATTGCATTGCATATTCTATCAGCGCTGCCTTTATACCTGTGTGCTGATGGCAAAGGTGAGAGGCAGCCACTGGTGAGGAAAAGAGCTGCAGGAATGCCTAAGTGAACATAACTGTGTCTACAGTTTATACATAGGTGGATTAAGTACTTAAAAGGCAGGTGAAAGGCACAAGGGATAAAATCCTTGAGAACATCTTTGGGTTCATATTTAAACATGAGAGTCGCAAGTAAGAAAGTCAGTGTCCAGCTGCTTTAACTTTTTCAGCATTACCTCTTAATCATCATATTGGCTGGGCTGGGTGTATGTCAGCCTGCAAACTGAGAAGTGTTTCTAGATCACAAAAAGTCTTCAGTCCTTGATGACAGATGTTATGTAAGTACAGGCTGTTACTCAACCAGAATATGTAAGTTTTGGGATCCAGAGGCGGAAGACAGCTGACAGCCTCAAACAAGGGAGATGCAAACCCCAGCTGTGCACAGCCAGACCAGACAGCAGCATCCATGAAGGGGCCTTGGGGGAAACAGAGCAAACTAAACAAAATAGTCCCTCAGCCCAAATGAATTAGAAGAAAAAAGGCAGAGTTATCTTCTCTCCCTGCATAGCCGCTATTGATGCTGTTGATTTAAAAGCAGAGATAAAAGAAAAGAGAGCATAGGTACCTAAAAATGGAAGCAGAATTGTTTAAGGATGTTGTCTGCTCATGAGGAGCTGAGTGATTTCAGAATTAAGCTCCAGGGGCCAACAATCCAATATCTGTCTTTCGAGTATAGTTACGACTCAAGCAGTGGAATGTAATTTTAAGTGAAAATTTGGCATCAATTTAGGCATAAGAATGATCTCAGAAGAAATTGGTTTAGTTTGTCTCCTGTGTGTTTTCCTAAGAAGCTACCTACCATTTGCCTTAACATCTATGAGAGAAATGATCTGTAAAAGACCACTGTGACCTTTGTTAAGCTAAAGGCCTATAAATATTTTATGTTTTTTTACTAGAAAAATTTGTAGATCCATGAGTAGAGAAAATGTTTTCTGTCCCAGAGACCCACTGGCTAAAGTAATCAGTCTTGTTAGGTGGATGTTTCCAGTCCAGCCAGACCATAATTGTTTGACCCTCTGGCTTAAGTGAATTGTAACTCAGGGAGATGATTTCCCAGAGAGCAGAGACTGATTAAAAGAAAAATGCTCACATGGGCACTAAGCACTTTGGTCAGTAGTTTGTAGCACTGCTGCTTTTTATAGGCAACAGTGTGTGAGTGTTTTTTTCTGTGCCACCAACCTGGCATCTTTTAGAAACATGAAATTCAAAGCAGAGAGTGTAGAAAGTTCCAACAGCAGCTTTTTTATCTGGTTCTTCCCACTTCTGATGTGGGTAATATGTAGATATCCATCTAAATTAGCAATTTTGTGAGTGCCCAGCATCCTGGCAGCTCAGAAGTGCATCACTTTGTACAGGGAAGGCTGATATAAAATGTAAAATGTTTTACATTTACTGTAGTATTTTCTTTAGTCATGAGTTGTAAACCCTTTAGAATGAAATCCTTTCCTTCTGTGCCCCACAGAAGCTTTGTGACAGTTTTTTGGAGGTTTTCTGTTCCAGCTTTCAGCTTACAAAGAATACGTTGGCACTACTAGAAATTCACTTCTTTTCAGCCTCTTAGAGGATTTAACTCTATAAAGCTCAGCTGAGGTAGCAACCAAAGCGTTTCTGAAATGACAGCTGAGAGCATGTAAATAAATCATGCTGAAGCACTAATTAAATTATTAATTTGATAAAATGAAATTATGCTGAGGCAGTAGGAAGACTTTTTTTTTTGTGTACATAAACTCTGCTTTTAAAGAGCAGGACATGAATGTGTTTTAGAACAAAGTATTTAAAGAACAGAATTTCTAAGTGCCATGAAAACTAAGTCATCCCGCAGCTTCATGTCATGTAGCACATTTTAGGAAGAGTAACTGTGTTGTGATGTTGACAAGCAAAAAATAACCTTTTGTTATTTTACCTGAAACATCACTCAGCACGGAGCACCCACCTGGTCAGCACCTGGTTTAGTTTATGGAAAGCTGTTACTGTAGGACAAAGAAGATCTAGTGAAAACACAGCGCTGGAGAAATTGCCTGTGTCAGGTTAATGTTAATTGTGTCAATGTATGAGATGGAAAGGGTGGTATTGATGGAGTGTATATTCCAATGAGGTTGAAAGTTAACCAGAATTTAAACTGGGTCATATGGGAAATGACAGTACAGCAACATCTCAAAGGCAGCCTGTGCGACGAGGGTAACTCTGCAGAGCTCATTGCAGTCAGGATGTGATGAGGGCAGGTGCCTGCCGAGGGGAACGGAATCTCGATCCTAACCAGCTTAGGAAGTCAGAAAAAAAAGCGCATTTGAGTCAGGTTCAGGCACAGGTAGCAGCTCAGTTCTGTGCTTTCCCCTGCCTGGGCCTTACTCGTGGCTTGTTTCCCCCGCAGGGGAGGATCCGGAGACGCGGCGGCTGCGAACCGTGAAGAACATCGCCGACCTTCGGCAGAACCTGGAGGAAACCATGTCCAGTCTGCGGGGAACCCAGGTCACCCACAGGTGAGGGCACCACTTGGGTTGTAAGAAAACAGAAAATGGAAACCACTCCGCTCTTACTTTACATCTGGCTGGGTTGCATCCTTACAAAAATTGTGAACACTGACAGTGGGAGGTGCCGATCCTGTAATTTTTGTCTTTAATGCACAGAGTTGGAATAATGTTGGCTGGTTATTCAGAGGGCATGATGAGGAACTGATGGGATGGGGTTTGTATTGACCCAAAGGTCAAGGATAATCACTTCTTGTTAAATGTGTGAGGTGGTGTTTGAATATCAGTTACAGTTTAAAATGTTTCTTCTTACTCTTGAGTCACATCAGTGCATAACACCTCTCTCCCCCTATGTGTAATATTTTGTTTGAATAAGAGGTGAACTGTGCTTGACCCACATTATCAAGTGCATAACTTAAATTCCTGACCAAACTTTGGACAAACAAATTTTTCTAATATTGTTAGTCATCCCTGAATGTAACTGCTTTTTCCTTGTAAAGCAGCATTTGGAAATCTTCAGCAATATTTAAGATACGCTGTAAATAAGCAAAGATTGCTATTACATTTAAACATTATGTGAGTTAGATCTTTTCAGTGTTGAACAGGAAGTTTGGGAGAATAAGTTGTTTGGCCCTTAATGAAGTTGGGGTCCTACCTAATGCTTGGGGGCCTCATGTACCCCAGCCCTAAATGAGTTTATTGGGGGAACGCTTTGCATATTGGCTTTGTATCTAAAACTGAAGCAGAGCTTGCGAAGATAAACTCCCAAAGCTATTTTTCTTTGCAAGTTTCAATTAATGTGTCATCCCTTCATGGTTTAATTACTATAACCAAGGAATAAAGAGGTTTTTGCTTATATGTAACATTGTACAATGATGTTTATTTTTACTAATATCTACAATAAATTTTAAAAAGTGGCACTTACTTGAGCAAAGTGAGAAAGGAAAAGGGGAGTTTGTGTGGGTAAGAGAAGTTGCAGCTATGGATTAGCTGCAAATAAATTAGCTGCAACTCAGATGTAAGTATTCAGGGTGTAGTCTTGCAATCTGTACACATCACCTGAAAACTCATGGTGTAGTCCCATTTTTAGGGTTCCATATAAAAATATTACCAATATTTTTAAAGCTATACATAACTCATGAATATATGAGTAATTTATTGTTTTTTTCTAATTCGGGTTTGAACATCTTCAAAGCAATTCATTATTGGTTTGTTAATATGCAAAATAGATTTTGAAAAAGATTTTTTTGGCTCTTCTTCTTACTTCTTTTCATTTAATTCTCTCCATAGTGTAGAAATAGCTTCCATCTTGGTGCTGGGCACATCTCCAGAGTTAGAATTTTCATGAATGCAGACAATAAAAGGGAACACATCAGAAAAATAGTACTTCGGGAGGTTTTCCTTTAGTCAGCGTGTTATCCTACTCCCTTGCTGTTATATGTGCTTGAAGATCAGAAAGTCACACTTTGATACTGTGGATAATCCATTTAAAAATTCCTGCTTAAGTCTTCTCACGTGTGTATAGAGCACCTGGTGGCCTGGGTGCAAGAGTCTCTTTGGGACCATGGGGGAAGGACCTGAGAAGTGAGAAGAAAGGATCTCCCCGGGTGTTGCAGCAGTAAATTGTTAGTGCTGTTATGTACAGTCAGTAACTTGCTGAACGCTCAGGGCCTTGGAAGCACCTGAAATCTCTCAGCATTCTATGGAAGAGCCACATTTGGTCCTATGCATCTGATGCCTTGGAGTGGCTACCTAAAACAGAGGCTAGACAAGATTAAGAGAATAAAGGGGGTATTTATTAAAGGCCTTCAAACAGGTACCCCTTGGGCAGTCAGAAGCCTTCCAGAGGCTATGCTCAAGACAGACGATAGTCACGAGTTTTTCAGACAATTTTAAGTTTGGTCCATTTACATATCAGGGGTTAATTCTCCAATTACAGCTTTAGGTCATGAAGTCATTTACACCAGTTTGCTTTCCCCCTGCCCCCCAATTCACTTCTGTTTATGCTTTTTGGGGCAGTAGGGTGTAGGCCTGAGGCTGTTTCAGGCCCAGAGGGATTGTTTCGTCTGACCAAAACGTGAAGGCAGTAAACTAACACCCCGTGTGGAATTTAGAGTTACTGCACTAACGCAGTAATTTGAAACACATAAAAGCTAAAATGCATGGACATCAACAAACATTCTGTCTTTTTCCCACCACGTTATGAAAATGCAGCTTGTATTAGAGCCTTGTTAAATCACGATAGAACGTAGCGTCGGATGGAATTCTGTTTAGACAGCGGCCCATTAACGATAGCTTTCTGATTATGGATTTGGAGTAACTTTGCCTCCACCCGAGGCCAAAGAACACCCTAAGGCAAATCCTCATCTCTCCTTTCCAGCACGCTGGAGACGACCTTCGACACCAACGTCACCACGGAGATCAGCGGCCGCAGCATCCTCAGCCTGACGGGGCGGCCCACGCCGCTGTCGTGGCGGCTGGGCCAGTCCAGCCCGCGGCTGCAGGCGGGCGACGCGCCCTC
>VXBN01013389.1:133151-154344 GCA_013397395.1 Sinosuthora webbiana
GGGCCAACGCCAGCCGCTTCGTCAGCGCCGAGCCCGGCCCCGGGCGCTACCTGTACCCCGCGCCGCTCCGCCGGCAGCTGGCGGCCCGCGGCAGCGCCGTCTGCCACGTGGACATCGCCGACAAGGCCGGCGACGACATGGACCTGGAGGGCATCGCCATGGACGCCACCGGCTACATGAGCGACGGCGACGTGCTGGGCAAGAACATCCGGGCCGACGACATCACCAGCGGGTGAGTTGGGGGCCTGGCTTCGCGCGGTTGTTCCGTTCTCTTCTCTCTTCTCTCTCTCTCTCTCTCTCTCTTGCGGTGATTATTTCCAGAAATAAAGGCCGGCGGTAAAGACGTTCTGCTCGTTTTTGATGCCTTGGGAAGGCTGGCCTGAAACAGAGTGGACAGAGCTAGAGAATAAAGTAGGTATTTATTGGAAGGCCTCCAGGACGCACCTTGGGCAGGACAAGAGCCTGAGCAGGGCCACAGCCAAGGTGGACCCAAAATGGTCACAAAACGGCTGACGGGTCACGAGATCTTACGTTTTTGTAAGTTTTGCTCCGTTTGCGTATTGGGGTTTAATTGTACAATTACAGCTTCAGGCTGTGAGGTCCCATCCTTCTTGTTCCTCCCTCCAGCCCACCCTTGTTTGTGCTTTTGGGCCTGAAAGCTGTCCTTGGTCTTCAGCAGGAAAAGGATTTGTTCTGTCTCCCTGCTCTGTGAAGAGAGCTTAGCAGCATTTAATGTGAGGCTCAGAACTGCACCCCTGGGCAGCACAGAATGTGGAAAACATGAAAGCTAAGACTTAAGGCATGACTTTTAATAAGCCTTTTCAAGAGACAGCTCATTATCACAGAGGGACTCAAACAAAATCCAAGTTTTTAAGTGCACATTAAGAAAATATCCCTAGATATGAAGATACTCTTGCACGTGATTTAACGTTTTCCTGAGTCAAGACTCAGTTGTGGTTGCAACGTTCATTCGTGCCCACGAGATGGAGGGAGTGAGGCACGTTCTGTACTTAGTTGAACTCTTTTGCTGCCTGAACTTTGAGGGTTCACTGGAAGGAAATGAGTTTGCATCTCTGTGTTAGGTAAAACAGTGGCATGTGCTAAAAAACGTCTAAAGAACAAGTCAGCGTGAAGAAATATGAAGTGACAGACAATTATTAACAAGTTTTACATCAGCATTTTATCTGTACCTTGAGTGGAAGAAGTTCTTTGCTCCAAAGTCAGTATTCAATCTGTCTGCTTTCAGTTCCTACTATAAAAGTAATTTTTTCCTAGCTCAAGTACATTAGCATTGTATTGATGTTAAAAAATGATCTTTGAAATTTAAGTGGTTCGGTGGTGGGGTTTTTTGTTTGTTTTTTGTTTTGGTTTGGGGTTTTTTTAGTTTTGTTTTTGTTCATTTGTTGGTTTGATTTGGTTGGTTTTTTTTTTGCAGCAGTCCTGTCTGGTCATCTTGCATCCTTTGCTTTTTTGTAATTTTTGTTATTAATGACATTTCTAGTGGCATTGGCTTTTTTGAAAGATATAATATCTCTTGCTGGAATCCAGCTTCTGCTTTGTCATTAACTTAACCAGTTCAGTTACACCATCTGGAAGCCTCCGTTAATTCTGTCCATTATGAATATTTGGATATTTTAACACTTTCTGAAAAGTCAGACACCTTCTTTTTAATGCTTCATTGGGGAATCATATAATGAAGTAGCTGATGCAAAAATCAGTGTAAAATTCTGTTTCAGATAAAACACCAGTAGCTGTTGCTGCATTAATAATGCATCAAATCTCTAAAGCACCTTGTGTTTTCCTCATATAAATCAACTTACACCTGGATTTTGTAATGTTTATTGTAGTAACAGTTACTGCTTTTCCTCTGGATTATGAACTGTATTTAAATTTGTGGCTGTAGTTTTGGTCTGGAAGTGAGGAAAGTAAATTCTAAGAAGCACTGTGGTTTCCATGAAACACCTTGAGTGGTAGTTGAGAATTACCCCTTGCAGGACTGTGTCAGCTCAGCCTTCTGCTGCTCACAGAGGAGCCCCAGTCTCTGCACACCTTTACTTAGTGTATAAAATTCAGATTCCAGGTTGAGGAAAAGAAAAGAATAGAAAAGCTGTCGAATTTATGAATGATATAGCCAGAGAAATCTGTACCTTTGCTCATCTCTGTGTATCATTTTCTTTTCCGTGTCTGGTCGTCCTGCAGGGTAAAAAATGGGAGTCTCCATAGTCTGAAAGTACAAGAGTGGTGTTTAGATTCTGGGTAAGAGAATGAATGGTTTTGCCATTCATTGCAGTGAGTTATATACCAACAATGGTTATCATAGCAGAAGAGTCATATACTCCACCCCACCTCACTCCTGGCCTTGAGTGTTGGGACATCTTTAACTGAGTATCTGACTCTTTTTTCCCCAGCAGTTTTTAAAGGAGTGAGATACTTTTCACTTTTTACTCATGCAGTAGCCACGTACTGATAAATGAGATCTCAAGGTTCTTAGGGAACGAAGTGCTTACAAATATATTTTTCTTTTTACACGTCTTTTACAGCCTTTAGCTACAGAAGTCAGTTTTGCTAAATAGTGTGAGTGGGTTTATCAACTAGTATAGCACTGCTGGAGTCACTGGCTAAGTTCCAAAGACAGAATTGGTATTGTAGGTCAGTCAGTCCATTGTTGGAAAGGTGCAGCTCCATTTCCAGGGTTTGGAGAGGGGCAGTTTGGGGGTCCTCTCCTTGCTGCACTCGTGGGCATTTGGAGGGAGCATTGCTGAAGGCAGCCCCGCAAAGCCTGGGGTTGCAGTCTGTGGAGGGGTAATCACGTGAGTGGATTCCTTCAGAAGGGAATATTGCAGTATTAAATTGCAATAACAGTGTTCCAATATTAATGGAGAAGGACAAAAAAATGAGGTTGTTACCTTTGGTGACCCCTAGTGACACTGGGTTGCCATCCTCCAGTGTGAGCAGATTGTTTGGTAGCCTGTTCTGCAAGTTACGTTCCCCAATGTCTGTTTGATTCGAACAGTAAGAAAAACTAGGATGGCAATGTGTTTTTGTGGGAGAGGAATAATAAACTGCTTAGAAATCAGAGAGGTTGCCTGTAAAGAAAGCATGTGTATGGCTTGCTGGAGAACAAATCACCAAGATCAGTGTTAGGGCAAACGGGCTCAACGTTTCCAGAAGCCGAGCTACACTATGTGCAGAGCAGCACAAGAGGGTATTTAGAGCATGAATAGCTCTTTATTAGCTGGGTATGTGTTTCACTTTGTCATTTTTCAGAATTGCTACAATCCTGGAGCCTGAAAACCCTGGAACTGTGTTTTCATTGGCAAGCTGATAGGGAAGGAAGCCAAAATATTTGTTACAGCCAAAATAAATCCAATAGCCAAGAAAAACTAGTTTAGCCCTGTGATCCTGGTGCTTTCTCTGAAATGTACTGGGTCATGGGAAGTTTCGTTTGGCCTCCCTTAATGAGTCTGCTCAAGCAGAGCTCTGGCAGACAACCGGGGCTGCTTTCTTAGGGTTAAGGGAGAGCATCTTTGCCAAAGGGACAGAGAACAGCTCTTAAAGTAAGCAAGTCTCCAGGGGGTGGATGAAAGGTAAGAAGTTGCCTTTTTGCAGGGTCTAAAACAAACCCAGTGATGAAGCAACAGGAGTAGGACTGATGTGAGCTGGGCAGTGAGCCCCCAGCCCACTCCTTTTGGTGGCTGGCTGAGCTGGGGGCTCAGAGCCTCATTGGAAGGTGGCACCTCAGAGCCCAGAATTGTCTCACCTCTCCACCCCAAAGATTTGTCCCAGGTAGGGGTGTTAATTCTCAGGGATTTTTTGCATTTGTTCATGAGGTTTTTGTCCACCTCAGTCTCCCTCTGGCTACTGACATACACATTCCTTCCTTTTTTTCATCTCCTTAGCCTCAGTTTTCTCTAACGAGATGTAGAGTTAATTTCCTTTTTATCTCTTATTGGAATGCAGCAACAGGGCTGTTGGTCCAAAAAAAGAGCCTTTTATAATTATTTTCATTTAATTAATCCTCTGTCCCTGTTTTCCTTACCTTAAGTGTGCAGCTTTCTATGCAGAATTCACAGCGTGGATATACTGATTAGTGCTGGTCACAAGTTTTCTCAGAAAATGGCTTTGGGTCTGCAAACATACCTTTGTCAAAACAATTTTTTGCAGAAGCATGGCTGTTCCAGCTGTGTTCCAGCAATGGTCGGGGCACTGTGCTAAAATTCTCCTTGCAGCCACCTCCTGTGGGTGCAGTGGTTGTTGTTGGGGGGGATGCATTTAACCATTTTATTAATCTCCCCATATTTGATTATTTGGTGGTGATATATATTCCTGTTCCACATCTCTGTTTCCACAACCTCTTAATGTGTTTGCATGCACAGTCCTCATGGGGTTATGATTGCTTCTTGTTTATTCAAACCTTTGTGCTCCCTGGGGATTGTTTTACAAACACTGGAAGCAGTTGAATTTGGGATGTGCATGAAGGATGCTGAAAGGGAGAACAGGCCACTTAGGATTGGGGAATCAGACTTTACACCTGCTTCTGCTCAGGTCTCAAACTCACCCAAAAGCACCGTGCCCTTCATGGGCTAAAACCATCATTGAAATAAGAATTCTGAAGTAGGCTTACGTTTAGGAGTTAGATCTGTTGGGAGGCAAAAAAGAGCTGAAATTGAGGACTGATTTCACTGGATCAGCTGAAGTGTAGTTGGTAGTTGTAGGATCCTTGCAGCTGTTTCTTGGGTTTGTGCTATTTATCAGTCAGACAGTGATGCATTTTTTTTCAGATGTCAGGGTCACAGGTGGTATAACAGACCTCCCCGAGGGCTGGGGTTTCACAGGAGGAGGAGGACTCTGCAGTCTGCTGCTAATGAGAATTTGTTATTGGTAACAGTAAGTGAGAGAAACCCTTTCCTTCTAAGCTGTCTGCAGCAGGAATTGCTACTCCAGGTAACTTGTGGCTTGCAGGAAATCAGGAGTGCCTGAGCTAATCCTGGGCTGAATGAGAACGTGGGTGCCCTGTGCATTGATTCAATGCTCTGTCTGTAGGCTTTTCTGGCCTATTTCTTTCCATAGTTATTACCACTGTATTTTTTCTGTACACTTTGGGTTACAGTGTATTTATTAGTCATTTACTGGACACTGCTCTTTAAATGATACGTTTTTAGTGATAAGGTTTCAGCTAAATACAGTGGATGGGTGAAACTGCATTCCTTTTATGGCTCTAGCACTTCAACATGACAGACTCATTAGGAGGTTTATTTTATTTTTCTTCTGTGTTTGAGCAGAGTGTTTATTTGAACTGCCTTTCATCTTGCTAGGGCTGACTATTTCTACACTGTGATCTTTTCAACGTTGCAAAATAGTATCTATATATGGTAAATGGATAATTAACGCAAATAATGAAGGGGTCAGGCAAGCAAACTCAAAAGTTTGACTTTCATGAAAAGGGATAAGGAAGCATTAACTCCTGACTTTATAGCAAACAAGGTTGCAGTTGAGTTTGGATTTAAAGTCAGCGATGACTTGGTGCTGTAAAAATGAAAAGAAAAAATTCCGGCAGTGTTTAAATAAAGATAGTATTCTTATTCCAAGAACTGTACTTGCAGTTCTTTGCAGGAGAGTAGGATGTGGCACAAGCATATTCAATATCATTAATTTTGTGTATTGTTTTAAGTGTTAAATATTCCACTCACTTCAGGAGTGGTTCTTGTGTCAGCTTCATCAGTAAGACAGTGTTTATCATTTATCTCAAGTGACATTTCAGATCACGCGCTCTCGTAGAACCTTTCTGCAGTGTGATTCAGCATAGGGAGACAACCTAGGCCTATGAGTTAAAACCTCAGTTGTGTTTTTTTCAGTGTGATGGTAAAATACCCACGTTAGGTCATATGTAGTGTTAATCACTACAATGAATGCAATAGTTGTGGTGTTTTGTAATTTTGCTTACTTCTACACACTATTGTTAACAATTACCAAAATACCATTTAATAGCAGTTATTATCCCGTTTTGGGCTTCTTTCTGTAATAAACACCTCAGCAGTGTTTGACCTGCCCCATCAGTGCCAACAGGCTGTTGTAATTTGGGTGAAGGGACAACTTCCAAAGGACAAAATAGGGTCCCAGTCCGGGGCTAGCCAGTAGAGGGGGATACAGTCATTCACACTGTGTCGATGTGGATCATCTGCAGGAAAAGAGTGAGCACGAGGGAGCAATCCAAAGTCACTGTGGAATTACTCTTGCTCTGCTGCTGAGAACCTCTGGAGAAGCTGCACCCCCTCCTTAATCCTGTTTGGGCACAGGTCATTCCTCTCCTGAACAGAACTGGAGAGGGTGATGAAAAATGGATCACTTCTATAGCTTAGTTCTATGATTTTCACTGAAATGGGCTCTGAGAAAGAATTTAGTCATTGAAATCCAACTTGGCATGTGCAAAGCCCCATTGAACAACTGTCTGACTGTGGTGGCCTTCAGCTGGCTTCAGGCCAGCAGCCTGGTGGTGGTGGTGGTACTTGGTGGGTGTGAGTGTCGTCCTCTTTTCAGTAATGAGTTTCCACCTGTCTTTCCCTGGGGTCCAGAGTGACATTTGCACACCTGAAAGGACTGGCCTCTTGAGTGTTTTCTAGTCTCACTCCAGCCCAGCCTGTCTGGGCTGACTAGATTTTAAAAAGAGTTTTAAAAGGAGCAGGCCTCCTCCTTGAGGTGGAGGTGAATTTGTGGTTGAGGTGCCCTTGGCTGACAGATGGAGTGGGTGTTGGAAAGAGGATCATACACTGGAGAGTCTCCTCTGGAACAGTAATGGCTGCAGCCATATGAGAGACTCTTTCAGTCTAATATTCTTTTAAGTATTGACGGCTTCTCTTTGACTGCATTTGTCTAAGACTGCTCATTCCACAGGAAACTGGTTTCTTCAAAAGCTCTGTCAGAAGCCGTTCTGGATGTGGGGATGTGTAGGAGCAGCAGCCACCCAACTCACTCCCTTACAGACTGCACTGTCCTTGGAATTCCTTGCCTGCAGACTGCTTGAAGCTGAGAAGACATAGAAAAAAAAAACAGCCTTGGACAGCAGTGCCCAAAAATTGTTATGTGATGGCTGCTGAAGGGCTTACCTGCCAGGCAGCTTTAATATATCTCCAGGCAGAAGAGTGTTGATTTCACAGAAGCCACTTATTGCTGCAGATTTCTCTTTTTTTTATGGAAAAAGGTCTGAGCATTAAGTAGTTAATGGGATGAACCTGTTTTGCTTCTAGATTGATTTGAACAAGGTGAATAAGCAGCACCATTCATGCTATTTGTCATTTACACGTGAGAGGTTTCTCTAAATAAACTATGAAATTAATGCATACTTACTAAGTTTTGCATAATCTGTTAGTTGAACAGGTATCTCCTCCTTTCCAGCAGTGATTAGGATTTTTGAGTCTGCAAGTAACTTGTTCAGGTCTTACTCCATCTTTGGGCTAAGCATCTGCAAAACAAATCATAGTTCATTCATTAGTTTGTGAATCATAAATAGTTCCTGATTATTAGTAAAAGTCTATTAATTTATAAATTATAGACTACCTTAAATATAAATTAAATTAATTAACTGAGTAATAGGTTTGCCTTCCTGTGAACCTGAACTGTAATATTTGGTCTAATAATAGGGATTTGGGCATTGTATTAGGAGTCCCTACCTGCAAGCTCAGGACCTAATCCTGTTCTTGAATGTTCTTGCTGAAGTCCACAGGGATCAATAATGGAATTTACAACCACAGGCTTGTAGACAAGGTCTGTGTCCAACCCTCTGACTAGAGAGATCAAGCATTTATCAAGTACTGCTTCAAGTCAGGCAGGAATAGTGATTGGAAAGACTTTGGGGGATATAAACATGGGAAAAGCCCATATGGTCTAGTGCCAGTGTTACGATGAAAAATGCAGATCGAATTGATTCTAAACTGAGAAATTTGCAGTTGTCATCATCCAGCTGTTGGAGTAGCATTTCTTTTTTAAGTCAGATTTGGGACGTATTCGTAACTGCAGTAACAGGAGGGTTTTGATCCCATTCACTGCATTTCAGAAACAGCACCGGGGAATTCTCTGCTGGGGGTTTTTAGGGACTGGCAAAGTTGGAGTTGTTCTTTGATACTCAAAGCTCATTAAGCCTCTTGATCTCGTTTAACTGACTGTAACGACGAGACAGATGAAGCCTGGTGAAAATAGAGATTTAAAGGAAAGCATTAAGGGTAACAGTGTTACTGCTACATCAATAAGAGAACGTTTCCTCGTGTAAAAGCAGACGTTGATACGTGAAATAATTCCCTCAAGCTTTTTGTTTCTTAAAGTTTCAAGCTCTTGGGTTGCTGGGCGAGTCCTCTGCCCAGGAGACACCTGGGCAAGCTGTTTCCACACCAGCCTGTTATCCAAAGCACCAAGAGGAGGGCAGGAGCACCTGAGCTGCCTGAGTCAAGTCCTGTTGAAGGTTCTCCTGCTTGTGGGATTGGGGTTATGGAGGTACAGGATCCTGAGCAGGTCAGGGTAGGCTTGCCCAGTCTGTTGTGGGCTGCTGATTTACCTGCTGGTCATTCTCTTCCTAATCCTTAAGTAAAGAATGCTTTTCCCTTGGCTATTTTGAAACTTGGAAAATTCATATTCGTGCATTAAGGAGAGAAATGAATATATATGAAGTGGTAGAGTTGTCAGACCATAAAAGTAAGTGTGCTGGCTGTATCTGTCAGTAAGTAGGGAGTGCAGACAGAAGTCAAGTGATTCAGATCACTGGATTTTGCTGATCCCTGGCATGACCTGTTCCTGTTTCCTCAGTGTGCCTTTCAGGAAAGGGGAATAAATCACTTCAGCATCAGAAATACCCTAAAAATTGGAATAAAAAACTAACTTGGAAGGGCTTGTTATGGCACTCAAAATTTCAGAGGTACAGAAAGAGGGTGTATTTGGCCAAAGAAAAGAGAAGCTTAAAGGTCCAGGTTGTCCAAAGCAAATGACTTTATGGCTGTAATGCAGGGCAGGGAGCCACTTTCTAATAGGAAAAAAGCGTCACCTAGAAAGTGGGCTAGAAGTCCTATTTGTGTGTTAGGAATGCATAATACTGCTCTTGTTTAACGTGAGTCTTTTCATATTGACAGAAATTTATTTTGTTTTCCTTGCTGATGTAGAGCAAAGCTATAGCGATGAGTATTTGTACAATAATTCCTGGAAAGATCAGGAACTCCTTTTAACCAACCTCATCACTGTTTCACTGTCCATTCATTAGATATTATTATATTCAGCTTCATTAAAGGCAGTCCTTCCCCTCTGGCTGTTGATACCATTCATAAAACATCTGTGTAATTAAATTTTGTGTACAATTTACCTATCTCTATAGAAGTCAGAGTCTGGATACTGTGCTTTTCCTCAGGTCATGTATTTAAACTTTTTCTTATTTGGGGGCAGGTAAAAGAATGCTTCTAAGTCCTGTTTGTTTTGCACTGAACGTGCTTGCAGAATACTTAGCAGTCATGAAGCTAGCAAGGCTTTTAGTGCAAATTTGTCATGATTTTTAATACGAAAAGTCAGATAAATTACACTTAGGCCTAGTACAGTTGTTTGGACTGCAATGTGTCATTGTAGAGGTGAGGCTAATATTCTTGGGTTCTACACTGTGTGGATGTGATATGACAATAAATTCCAGTGACTCTGAATACTGTTACAGTCATATACAGGATATTTCCTTCGTCTTGTTTCCCTCTGAGTAAAACACTGGGAGGTTTTCTTTAGAAAAATGTGCCTTCATTATATTCTCCTTTCCCATAAAGCAAAAATCTGCAGCAATAATAATGTATTCATAAGGACAAGGTAGTTTCTTAAAGCCAAGACAGTTGAAGGTTGAAGGGATGGAGAAGAGGGAAAAGAAAGCAACGGCTGGAGGTTTGTGGCACCAGTAGCTTTGAATCTCCTCTGTACCATCCAATGGATAGTAGAGAGGATTTTTTTTCATTTATTTTAAATGTGCTTTCCTCCACAGTCTTCAGAAGCTAGTGCCTTTCCTTCCTCCTTCACCTTGCTGTTCATGCAGGACTTCAGACATCATCGGTTTTCGGATCTTTTCTGAATTAAACATTCCTGGGTAGAGGATGTTGTGTGAAATAAAAATAAGATACAAAGCTTTCAAACTGTGATGACACAAGCATGTTTCAAAATACAAAAGTCTATCCTGTTGTTCTGGCATGTAAGAAACTTGTCTTATTGGTGTGGGAGGTAAAAGTCATAGTTTATGGCTGGGCTTTTTCACATGGACTTGTTTAGAAAAGTGTCATGATCTAGTTGTCAGAGGTGCCAAAGCCATCCAGCTGCCATTGGCTCATGTAAGATTTATCAGTGCTTGAAACCAATTTTCAATTTGAGCTACTGCAGTGTTATTCTAATCTTTTAGCTTCCTGGGCTTCTGTGTAGAAGACTAAATACGCTGATGCTGGTGAAAAGGCATTGATTTCAGCATGGCTGACTCTTAAGAGTACTATATTTATTTCCACATATTCTGAGGGATAGATATGAAAAACTATCTATTTCAGCTGTAACAGATCTTTTATTATCAAAGGACCAGTATGCCAGGAATCTGACAGCAAAGCCAGAAGCTGCATTTTCCAGCACACGTGCAGAGACGATTCATACAGAAACTTGTTTCATGTGCAGACAAGTAGCTGCAGTAAACCAATTAGTGTATGTACATTAGATGTTTTTGCAAAATACTCTTCGCATGTCTGTGTAACACTATGGTCTGAACCTCCACTTTTCTCTTCTTCCCCTTTATTTTAGTAGCTTAAGGAAAAACCTTATTCTTCCACGATTAAATATTTATAAATTGTCAAACACAAGTTAGAATGCCAAACCTAAGGCAAATTTTACACGTCACAGCACAACTGCTCCTCGTGCCTTTTACAGTCATTGTGAGTTGGGAGAATTGCCACAGATTTGCTGGATGGGGAATTCTCCTGTGTCTGACTTGACTGACTTGGCAACCTCCTTGTTAGACTCCCCAGAGACTCCTGGGTTGCTGCTGGGATGGCCCTGTACAGATTCATACACTGAACCGCAGTGATAATCAGCAGAGTGGGCAAGGCTTCCCAAATGCTCACCATCCCGTTTTTATAAATGTAGTAATCAAATTTGGGTTGGGTAAAGCACATGCACACAGTGAGATCTCGCCAGCAGAGACACTGCTGCCTCCAGCTCGGGGCATTGGAGCATCCCTCCTTTCCTGCTCTGGGTGAGGGTGTCTCACTATCAGGGAGAAAGCTGCATGCTTTTTTAACCTAGAGGAAAGTGTCCTGAGTATCTGGATATTATTCTGTGGTCTGCTGTCGATTTGCTAAGAGTGGCTGAAGGATTGAGGAGATACAGTCCTGTCAGCTCCTCTCTGGGCAGGGTATGAAGCTTGTCCAGCAGTGTCCTGGGAACAGCGACCGTAGTGCTGGGGTTGTTGAGTTATTTCAGTCTCAGGTGTGTGGAAATCTTCATGGTGTGTTAAATCAACTCTCAGTGCTGTTCACCAACTGATGAACTGATGGTAGCAACACAGGGCTCACTCCATGCCATTGCCAGCCACGTATCGTCTCTGTTCAATTTAAGATTAATTTTTCATTTGTCTAAGCCAGAAAGTAAGAAATGTGCTTAGAAATTTATGAAGTGTCGTATGTACACTTGGCAGTTCTTAATGCCTAAGAACAGTAATAGTAAATAGTAATTTTTAAATGCAGGTGTCTCTAGGTCACAGCTGCAGCCAGAGTAGAATGTAGGAATCAAAAGAAGGTTGCAAAAAACTTCACATCCATGATGATTTCTGTAAGTTGTGGAATACTTTAAGTTTATTGCTCCTTGACAAAACCCAGGGATTAAGTCAATGTGATTTTTTGCAGTTAACTTGTAAAAGATTTGAAATTTTGATTGTTTTTTAGCCCACGCAGAAAAATTCAGGGTGGTATAAACCATGTCTTTTTGGGGGGAAGAAGGAATCATTAATTCCAGCCTTCACAAATATTAAATTATTTCCATGTAGGTATCCTTTATGAAAGTTAAGTTTTCTTTAGGTATCCTTTATCACCTTTATGTTGAAATTGGAGTCCTGGTGATGCGGGAGCGTTCAAGGTGCAATGGAGAGTGACGAGAGGCAGAGGGTACCTCCGATCTAACCAAGAACGACGTTTTCCTTCTAATTTCATGTAGCATCCTCCAAAACGGGGAAAATGCAACCCTAGGTGCTGTGCTAACGTGTGAATCTTTCCTGCCCCACTGAACACGGCGTTTTGTTGCCAGGTACCTGACGGACGGCGGGCTGGGGCTGTACACGCGGCGGCTGAACCGGCTGCCCGACGGCATGGCCACGGTGCGGGAGACGCTGCAGCGCAGCACGGCCCTGGGGCTCGGCGACGCCGACAGGTAGGGAGCTAAACACAAACACCCTCGGTGAGCTGCTCTGGGCCGGTGGCGGTGGTGGTGAGAAGGGCACCTTGTTAGCCACAGGCACAGTCCTGCCTTCCTTCAGTGATCAGCTCCTTCGTGAGGGCTGCCTAAGCAGCAAAGCGGCGACGGCCGCTTTGGGCGGCGCAGGAGATAAAGAGGCGAGACAGGGCCTTCTAGTCCTCAGGAAACCTTTATTCCTCAAAATCCAGGGGGAGAAGAACTGGAGGGCTCCGGGGAGCAGGGATTATATAGGGAAGTCAGGGGGTGGGGTTACAGAACATGGCCAATAGGGGTTAGGATTGAGAACAGGACCAGTCGGGGGGAGGATCGAAAAAGAACCAATCAGCTGGGGTAAAAACCAGGAACTGGGGAAACAGCCAATAGGGGGTAACAAATTTGCATGTTGCTGCAAAGCACCATTGGGGTGCAACACTTTGGTCACCCTAAGGGGAAGGCAGTCTCCTAGGGAGACTTCCCCAGTGGAGCTATCCCAGCCACAACAGCCTGAAGGCTGCAAATTCTCAGTGGGAGAGTAACAACATCTGTGGATGGCTCAGGGGCCANGCCAATAGGGGGTAACAAATTTGCATGTTGCCGCAAAGCACCATTGGGGTGCAACACTTTGGTCACCCTAAGCGAAGGCAGTCTCCTAGGGAGACTTCCCCAGTGGAGCTATCCCAGCCACAACAGCCTGAAGGCTGCAAATTCTCAGTGGGAGAGTAACAACATCTGTGGATGGCTCAGGGGCCACCACAGCAACCCAGGCACTCAGTGCATGGATATGAACTTCTCTGGAGTGTTTTAGGTTCTGTGCTCACGGAGGTGTCGGGAGGAATGGCAGTTTTATGTCTCCCGAGCGCTTTGCTGGGATCTCCCCCACACTTTTGTGGATGGGAGGCAACACAAGGAGTGTTAAACTCGGTTGGAATTCTGGAAACTGAGGATTTCAGGCTTTCTGTGCTAACACGCACTGAACCCTCAAGCAAGCACCACATTTGCCCTGAGGCCATTTGACCTGAGGCCGTGGAACAGGCTTCCGAAATTGAGTGGTAGCACTGGGGTTGTGGATGTGTGGTTTGAATAGTATTGTGTGATCTCACAGGGTGAAAAACTTAAGAGTTTAAGGCTTTAGTATGTAGTAATATATATGAGGCAATATGGAGGATTTAGGGCATTGTCTAGGTCCTTCTTCTTCACCTTCTTCTTCTTGGTTCCAGGTGTTCTTTTCTGATTGGGTGGGAAGGGTCCACACTGCGGACCTTGGGTGGTCAGTTATTGGGTTGAAGGTATAAATAACATAGGTGTCATCTCGTTATTGGATAATTAGCACTTAAAAGACCTTGAAAGAGTCAGAGGCACCTCCATTTTCTACCTTGTTAGTTAGAGCTCACAACTCATGAGACTGTACTACAGATAAGAATTAATAAACACCGAGTCTAAACATGAAAACTGCAACTCCCGTGTATTAATCCTGGCTCTAACACGAAGAAAAGAAGCTAAAAACCTCACAAAACTCCTGTTTTAGGAGTGTTTGAAATAGAAAGGACTGAATTTTCTCCTCGTGTCCATTGATTCTCCTCCAATTCCAGTGATTCAATATGAACAGTCAAGGCCAAATGTCAAGAATTAGGGGACTGGAAATCCATAATTTACAGGAGTGCAATCACAAAGGACTGTGACTGCACTCACAAAGGACTAATATTCTGTTAATGTTGATATAAATGGGTTAAATACTGTTGCTTTTAATGAGGTCAGCACATAACTGTTTTTTCCCCTTCCAAAGCCTGCTCAGTGTTACTGCTGATGCAGTAAGTGACCAGAATCCTTTTTCTTCCATGATGGGCCTCTAACTACAAAACATGAATTTTGAGGTACAAAATCAAACCAATTTTTGAACTAAATTTTTTGTTCGCTTTTTGCCATCTAGAAGTCATTCCCAGGACATAATGCACTTGACTGAGCTTGATATTATTGATACTTTCTTTATAGTGATGCATATATTACTTGTGATGGATAATCTAGCCTTGTTTTCTAAGCAAACTAAATCTAAATCTGCCAAGATTTAGAACTAAATCTTCTTTGGCATCCTCGTGATATTAGTAAAGAGCAGGATGTCAAATCTAAACAAAAGAACTAAAACCTCTCAGAGAATCCCAGCTCAGTTTGAATTACAGGTCAACATATGCTTGCCAGTTGTAAACTATGCCTGGATTTTTCCAGGAGCTCATATCTCTTTCTGAAATGTGCAGCTTGAAACCCAAGCTGAGTTTGGAGTATGGACCTCACTATGGGTGAGGGTGTTCCCACCTTGTGATGCAGCTGGAGACGAATCAAGTGTCATCCTCTTCTGCTGCTGTGGCTTTTGTAGCAAAAGCATCTGTTTAAAATTCAGCATTTGTCTAAGATAAAGTGTATTGTCGTTTAAGTAACAGCTTTCTGGAGAGCTAGTGATACATTCCTGTCACTAGTTTTGTCCCCCATCCAATATTTTCTGTGTTTGCAACGTTTTTTGTTTGCTGGGCTCCTTTCCTGAGGACACCACACATCAGGCACCAATTAGGAACGTTTGCCAAGAGGGATTATTTGTGTGTTTCAATGTATTCCACCTAGAATGGGGCTGTGACCCACTGAAATGCAATCCCTAGGTTGTCATTTGTTTCAGCTTTGAAAATCATCCTTTCAGTTCACTTGGAGGGACGCAGACTTCAGACACAACAAAGACTCTGCATGGCAGAAAAATTACCCTTGGTCCCGGAGCTGGTGATATTATGATGTGTTGCTTTGATTTAGTCTTTTCTATTTAGAATATAATACCTTGTGCAGGAGGTGAGGGGTTTCTGACAGTAGGGCAGCTATTTAAAAATAGCTCCACTTTGCTTGCTGGTGAGCATGATACTCAGTTTAAACAAAAAAATAATCTTAGTTCGAGGAGTTCTCTGGGGTGAAAATGGGCATAAGGAAAAGGAGTTGAATAAAACTGTGCAGTAATTAATTGCTTTCTTCATTCTGTGAGGCACTGAGCAGGGGTGCTGGGTTGCTTTATTGGTACATGCAGAAAACATATTAAGATTCTATTTAACTTGTTCAAAGCAGATGTTAATTGAATGCATGGGAGAACAAGCGTGAAGGGCTGTGAACCTGTCAGGAGGAGGTTAATCATTAAAAAGTTATCAGAGGAATTTTTGCAATATGCTGCCTTGTTTAGTTTCTTATGCTATTAGTTGTAGAAGTTTAGTTGTGAGGCTTTTACTTGTTGGTTCTGGAAAGGTAAAGCACAGACTTTACAAGGTGCATTTTCCCCTGTAGCAGGGAAATCCAAACAAGGGCATTGAATTTAAAGCTTGATTCCAAGGTTAAGGGAATCATTGCACAACTCAGCTGAGCTTACTTTTTGACTTCAAGTTAATTTCAGTTTGCCTAAAACAAAGGCATTTTAAATTAAGAAAAGGCATTAAAATACTTCTTTTTTTTTTAAGTTTGTGATTGTTTTTCTTAATTTAGTTTGTGATTATTTTTTTCAAGGTTAGAAGTAAATATCCTATTGTTTTGTCTTTTCTGTATATATGGACTTGGTGTGTGCCATCTGGTTATTTAAGTTGATTTCACATTGTCAGACAGCTGCTCTATCTGAGACCCAATCTGGCCCTTGCCTTCATGTATATAACTTGCATTTGTAATATGTGTAGGAAAGTTAGATCTGAATAAATCTTTCTGCAGTTGCTTACCTGTGTAAGCTGTTATTTAGAGGAGATAATTCAGACCTGTGCTGATTTATCACATCCTTGTGACTGGGACAGGAGACTGTGAATGTGAGCTCGTCAAGAGTGACTTTAATGCTATTAGGGAAGTATCTGTATGACCTTTAAAAAAAACATCAGTGATGAAGTGCTTAAAAAACTACTGCTGAGCATGATTAACTTCAATTGTTTCCCTTTTACAGTTCTGTTTGAGGTTGCATGAATCACCTGGCTTTGCATAAAGGGATGGAAAGGTTTTCCCAGCTCCTGACTGTAATGACTTGATGGACTCTAGGTAAAACAGTAAAAACAGTGCTGAGCTTGCTCTTCAAGGGTGTGTCTGTATCCTGATCACATCTGGTAACTACAGCACCAGTCTTGTCACACACTTGGTTGGAAACAAGTCCACATTCAGATTAACTCTTAGGCAGATTTGTGACCGAGGCTGCTTCCTGGCAGTCAGAATTTTAGAAGTATTTCCTGCTTTTGGAAAGATCTTTGAACAATCCCACAGGAGACTGTGGAGCCTGGACAGGAGATGGACAGGAAAGAAGAACTGGGAGTGAAGCAGAAACTGAGCAGAAAGCCAGAGGACATTCCACGCAGAGCACACATGCTTTGCTGTTAATAGGGATGTCATTGAGTGCAGTACAAATGGTAAAAATGATGGCTTTCAAAAATAGCTGAAGAGTACTGTTTGCTGCTAATTTGCATTTTATGAAAACAGATTTATATGTCTCCTGGCTCAGGTAGTAGACAGTATTTCACATTTGTGGAGTAAACCCCTTTGTCTGGAGTATGTTCAAATTCACTAACTGCAATTTAATTTCTTGAATCCTGCCACAGTGATGAGATTACTACAGAGATGGGCTAGTTCTTGGTGGTGGAGGGAGATTGTTGGATTGCCTTCATAACCAGGGGAACTTGGATCACACTTCAGAAGGGCTGAGAAGCAAGCTGAAGCAAGTCATCAAGTTGAGGGAAACATTGGCCTGTTTTGAAAAGTGGGGAGAGAAGATGTCACTGCTTTTGGGAGAAGGCAGATTCCACTGAAAGCAGAATTACAGTCTGAAAATTACAGTCTGAATTACAGTCATGGTGCTGATGGGTATTGCTTATAAAGCTGCACCAAATTTCCTTTAAACTGCACCAATTCTTTTTTTTTTTTTTTTCGGTCAGGTGCTGATTTATTGTAGACAGTGGAAAAAATTTTAATACAAGGAAAAGAAAAAGGAATTTTTTGTTAAGATATTCTTTATGTAGTTTTATGGTAGGATAAGACAGTTTAAAGCCCTGACTGTGGTTTCAGCTTTTCTTCTTAATTGAGACAGTGAAGGTGAAGTTAAATGAAGGTGTAGCAGAACTACTCCATCACTCCCCATGTCATCAGTGTTGGAGTTTTACTGCTCTAGCAGTGGTAGCACAATACATAAGAAAAGGGGCAAAACAGAGAAAATGGTTCTGGAATAGATATTTGTTGACACATAGACTTCATCTTAAATTGTTAAAACATGGCTGGGTTATATCTTAAACTTCAGGTGGACCTAATTGCTGTAATAATACGTTAGAAATAGATATTCCTGCCTGGTAATGGCAGTGGAATTCCCATCATCTCCTTCCCCCACAGCATCTCCCTGCCCTGCAGTGCTCCCTCAGGAGCGTTGACATAAGTGTTTGTGGAGTTTCACTGCAAAGGAACTCGCGGGGAGATTCCTCTGGTGTTTTGTGTGAATGAGTTTGCAGAGGGAGGATGTCTCTTCTGTCAGGAGAAGAGGTAACTACATGCACTGAAGTCATCTACAGACCTCAGGAGGTCTCAGCTGAGGAAGTTGCTGCCACACTATTTCCTCTCCACTTGGAAGATTACATGCCATCACTTCACAGTCCCTTCACTTCCAGAACATCCTGGCAGTTGCACTTGCATTAAGTTGCTGTGATTAAGATAACTTACAAGCTTCACTTTTCCCATTTCTTTTTCTTGCTGGGACAGTGGAACACCCCTGTAAAAGGATGCTGTATACTAAATAAGCATAATTTTCTAGAAAATAACTTAAATTTTCTAAGTGGTTTTTTTTTTTTTTTTTTAGGATAAAATAGATGAAACGTGGTTTTGAGCATTCATTGCTCGCTCTGTCTGTGCTGTGAGTCACTGCAATTTGTGTATATATGCCCATCTAGAGTTGCTTAACAGCAAAGTTACAGGACTGGTGAAATGATTCATGCCTAGCAGATCATCTGCCCTGTTTGACCATCTGTTTGGATTTTATCGCTAAATTAGAAAAAAGTGCTACTGCTTCTAAATATGCAGGGTGTACCTTGGTACCTGTAGATATCCATCTCTCTGTCTTTGAAAGGTCCCACATTTATCTTGAAAACTGACTCTCAGAAGCAGGGGAAATTCACATTGCAAAGATTCTTTGGAGTTTATGGCCCTGGGACCTGCTGATTAGAATCACAATACCATATACTTTTATTTTCCAAGGGATCTTTTCACAAGCTGCAATCCAAGGTGGTTTTAGATTACACGAAGTAATTGCAAAGTTAAGCAACAAACAGTAGCTCAAAACAAAGGTATAGCAGCTATACCTGGGGGCTGAAATGAGCATTACCAAAAGGAAGAAAAGGACACTCTACATGCAAACATTGCAAGGTTAGTCAAGGGAAGCAGTTGTCTTTTGACAGATCTGTTTCAGTGGTCTAAAAGACGACAAACTTCTTGTAAAGTTTTCTTCAGGTCTAGAAGCAAAAAAATTTCATTTTGTGTGAATTTGTTCAGTAGACACAGTAATAATGTTTTTCTTTTTTTCTTTTTTTTTCTTTTTACACTCTCTGGGGGGAGGTGTTCATGCGGTACACTGGATGAAGTATTCTGGGCAGAACTTCTGTAGGATTTGGTAATGTTAATTCTGTTTAGAGGGGCACAATGGGCACACAATGGAATGGAGATAGGTTTGAGAGTTTTGTTTGTTTCTCAGGCTCGGTCTAATTCTACTCATTGCATGATGGCAGCTAAGAGTGTGATTCCAGCAACCAACTTAGTGAGGCTGGGAGCTGTTAGAAGACTAGAGAGAGTTTTGAAGAGGGGATGACTTAAGGAAGTTGATAATTTTTCAGCTGAGATTGTGCTTGTGTCAAAAATTCTATCCAGGCTCCAAAATACCACGGCGTGTAGCAATAGCAGATGTATGACTGACCTGTGGGGGCTGGCTGTTGAAGCAGTTTTATGCCTATTAGTTAACTGACATTTTGTAAAATCAGAATTGGTTTTCCTTGGGGACAGTTCCTTCTCTGTGTATTCATGGCCACAAAAAAAGAGCAGATTTTACTGCAGTAAGGATCTAGGTACATTCAAGAGGCCAAGAATTATCCTGTTCTTCTCCTACTCAGGCACTCAGGCATTCACTAATACCAGGTTTAGTACCTCCACAGGCTGACAAGGCAGCTGAGAGCAGTTCTTTGCCTTTTTCCAAGAATTCTTCACATGAGAAGGTGCAATTTACCACTTAGTACTAAAACCAACCAAAACACCCTACAACTGCAAGCCCTTCCCTCCAAAGTCAGTTGATTGGGCAATCCTCACATGCTTGGTTATCACTCCAGTTCTAATCCTCTTCACAACTGCCTGTTTTGATTAGATATAAACATATGTAAGAGATAGTCTGGACTTAGGCTTTAGGAGCTGCATTTCTTGTTGCAGCCTTTCCCCTAGTGTCATGCCCCTTGCTTTTGTAGCTGTGATTCTCATTCTGCATTCCTTTGTATTTTAGGGTTTATTTACATCTCTCCTGTAGCATCTCAGTAAAACGTTTAGGCCAGGAGCTGCTGTTCACTACAAAGCTAAAGGAAGGCAGGAGGTGCCCTCAAGGGAGCAACTCATCCTGACTTTCTTTTTGCCCATGCAAACAGTTTGTGCTTCCCTGGAGGGCTGCACTGCAGCTGTGGACAGGTGAAGGCACCTTGCCTTTTTTCCAGAATTGTGGGCGCTGATTCTATGAAAACAGGGAAAAGTGCCTGATTTAAGCAGCTGAATAATTTGCATCTAGGGATGCCAAAAAAAATCACAATCCCACACCACTGGAACTAGATTTTCCTGACAAGATGCTTCCTTTCATACACCCCCACTCGAAGTGTGTAAGTATAAAGTTGATCTCAGTGCTGATTTGGAGGCTCTTCTGAAACCCTCTTATTTCTGGTTCCACTGCCAGAGATTAGCACTGTCTTTTCTGTTGTATGAAGTGGCTTTCAAAACACTTTAGACATGTGGGAAATTAAGCTTGTATTCCAAGGGTAAACAAGATTGTAGATACAAAGACCATTTTGAACTGTATCAGGGTCTTTGTGCTTTGCATGACAAACCGAAGAATGTGAAATGCTTGCTGACACAGAGCAGACTTTGTTGTTTGGTTTCCATGTCGAATGGCAAGAGAGTCAACACAGTCTCACTACTGACCTACACCAGTAACCTCTGAGTTTGGGATTTGGAGATTGAATAGATAAAACTAATAGCAGACAGCTGTCAGGCTCCCAGAGCGGAATCCTAGTTTGGGGCTGTTTGAAGAGCGTGGAAGTTCATTGTGGCTGTAAAGCAAATTTCTAGACTGGTGATTTTTTTCAAACATTGCGTTTATTACTAAATATCTCATTACTGGAAAACCTAAATGTTCTCCTTTTGATCTTTGTTTGTCTATCTTTGTTGTCCATAATTGTAAATTTCAATATTTATTTGTTTTTTTTCTCCTGCTGTACAGCTATGTGTTCTGTTGTGATTATAACAATAGTCTATTGGTATTTGCATCCATGGTAATAGAAATATTAATGTTAACAGCCGGGATCTAAGCTTTCTTTTTAGCAGATGAATGTTTCCTGTAATGGTATTGTTTGGAAAATTATATCGAAATTCTGAGTCCAAATGTAAGATGAGTGTGTTTTCCTGTATGCATGCTCTTCTGAGCTTCGCTGGAGTTTCCTGCCTGCTCTCCTCTCCTCTCCTCTCCTCTCCTCTCCTCTCCTCTCCTCTCCTCTCCTCTCCT